>JAOBYE010608853.1:0-27047 GCA_025403585.1 Parazoanthus swiftii
GCGAAACTTTCGTGACACTTCACACCCATATTTGGTAAAACTTTTTGATTGGTCGGGAAAGTGTGCACGCCTATGATCGTAGTTATATGCTTCTAGTCTTATGAGCTTCTGATATATATCTATATTTTGTATTTTATTTATTTTATATTTTATATTATATATATCTATATATATTTTATTTATAAGTAATATAAGTAGGGGAAGTTGTCTAGCCAAATGCAAGGCTCAGTTTTTACGGTCGTCCAGTCGTCAGAGACCACTGAAATCCTTGTGGGACAAACAAGAGTAGTAGCTTAGTTGTCCTTTTGACGATTGGAAACAACTGACTGATATATGTTACAAATTAATTTAGTTTGGCCTTACTTCTAGTTAAAATTTTAAATGGAAAAAAAGTACAAAACATGCTGAAACCCCTATTATGGCTGTTTGAGTCACTTTTATTCAGAACGACCTCAACTTTTGAGGGACGACTATAAAATAAATCTTGGTTGCCCCATGTAAAAACAAGAAATTTTCCTTAAAATCAAGCCTTGCAAATGTTTTCTTGCTGGATCCTTTTGGGGACGGAGCCTAAGGCTATTTTTCCTAAGGAGCCAAAACTTCGTGTTAAAGAAAGAATATCTTGCTGGTACTGGTTACCTTTGAAGTTAAAAGGAACGTAAACAAACATTGTATTGTTACAAAATAGTTTATAGTTTGTTTGAAGCTTTTCCGCGAAAGGCCTTTTATAGGGAAGAAGGAGACAGCTTACAATACTGGCACGAGCCTTCCCTTTCGACAAGTGTGTTGGTTTGTTTATGTACACTGATAGAATGTCGAGAGACCAGACCAGTGGCGTAATGTCCCTGTCCGTGGACAGTGTGGTGAAAGAAGGTCTCCTAAAGTTCAACCTTCGACCAGGCCAGGGTTTGAACTTGGCGCCTCTTGTGCCAATCTTGCACACACAATAGTGTAACATGAATGTCAGGCCTTTCAATGAGAGGCGGGCGATCGCACGCGTACGTCTCATCACAAGCCTAAAGAGCACAAGGCGTGCGATTAATAGCATGCCTAAAATTGTCTTTTGTTACATTTTTGTTTGTTGTAAAATAGTCTTTGGTACAGCCATTTTAGGGGAAGAAATGTACGAATGTATGTGCGTAAGAAAATTCCCAAACCTTTGTCTTCTTTCCGAGCTTATTATTGCCATTTCGGGCTCAAACTACAGCCGAATTCGTCATGAAATTAACCAAAACGTTTTTGATTAAGTTTTTATAATAAACCTATATGAACACAATATTTTTACTACAAAATACAGGACCTACAATCATCGCACGCCATTACACGCCTTCGCCAAACGAGGCCTTTCGATGTACGTACGCCTCCAGCTTTGCTCATTGATAGGCCTGTATGACTTCGTTCTGTTACACTGTAAGTCAACTTGCAGTATTGTAAAATCTAGACTGGATACTTGGAATACATAATTATTTTACCACTTGCTGATAGCAAGGAAAAGTGTTGAAGATGGATTATCCACTGTTAGTTCTCTGATAAACAAACAAAAAGTTTTATTGATTTGTTTCTATGTGCTAACTGAGTTTGTATGATTTACTGTAGTGGAAGAAGATGTTTGCTGAGAGATTTCTGTTACGGCAGAACTGGCTGAATGGAAAGTGTAAAGTGAGGACCTTTGAAGGGCACGCACAGGGTAGGAATTAGCAGATTTACATGATAATACACTGTAGGGGGTTATATTTAGAGGTTGGCAAAGTTGACAACATTCACCCTTATTCAATCCAGGGTTCATTTGTTGGCTGTAGTTTATGAATCTCAGTCCAGCCTTCAAGATTTTTCTCCTCCTAGTCAACTTGCATTTGTCTACACCAGTTTCATTGAGCATTTAAGCTCAAGCCAAGCTTCCAAAACATTTCTCTCTTCGCCAAATCAGAAAACTGGAGTTGCCAAGCAAGTTTTACCAAGCAGTCCTGAAACAAGAGACTACATAGCCGAGGGCAGAAAAAGGACTCAATAACTTCATGGTTCAAACAAATTTTAGGTTTAAAATGCGGTCAGTCAGTCAAGATAACGGAAGTTAGTGCGCGGCCTTCGGAGCTGGAGGTCCCCGGTTCGATCCTCAGTGACTCCAACGTCTGTTTTGACTTTCTTCTGATCCGTGTAGCTTTAACTTTAAATACCCGTAGAACTGAGCACTGACGGAGGAAGGGGGGCACTGAGGGCCACAAGTTTATCAGTTAACTTAAAACAGTCACGTAAATTTAGAACTGTCTCGTTAAATAAGGTCGCTTTAAATACCTTTTCCTTTATAACGCTCTAGATTTATGTGAAACGGTTTTTGCTTGGAAACTAATGGTTGGCTTCTTTGTGTAGTTTGATCTGTTTTTAAGAACAACATTTTTTCACCAGGCATCTCGTGTGTACAGTTTGACGACTCTAGGATTGTGAGCGGTTCATCTGACAAGACCATCAAGGTGAGCTCGAGTCTTGTAAAATGTGGGCTTTTTATCTGTACAAAAAAATTACCGCAGCCAATACGTACCTTGGCTTGAACAAAGTCTTCCCCGTTAATATTTTGAAGCTTTCTCAATTGCCTTTTCATTATGACGTCAAAGTTTGCTTACACTTTTGAAACTCTTTACAAGTGTTTGACTATACTAAAAGTTTGGAACTTCACTTGAATGATTCAATTGACCATGTTGTTTTTTAAATCTTCGGTTATTTTGTTGTATATCAGGTTTCGCACAGGATTTGGAAGTACTTGAAAACATGCGTTAAGTTCTCAAAAAGTCCTTTAATTTCAAGATATAATTCTTTATCCTGGAAGCGCCGTTGAACTTTAGCAAAATGTCCTTGAATTTTGTTGGAACATTCTTTAATTTCTAGTGGAAACGCTAAGACTAAAATATCATATTTTTGCTTAATTTCTTGATATAATTATTAAGTCCTAGATAGCTTAATGAGGGTGGATTTCTTAGTTGTCTCGAGAAGCTTGACTTAAGATGAAAAGTGGCATTGATTTCTTTTTGCAAAAAATAAGTTTTTGAAAAATGTAATTTGTTCTTGGAAAGTTCTTGTAAAAGGAAATTTGAGGGACATTAAACCCAAGGTATTGAATACTCCTTTTCAAATCTGCAGTGTTGTGGTCTAACGACAAATATAATTGATGCTAAAATTGCTCACAGTGTATTCATATTGTACAAGTTCTCAAAATATAAAGTTGAGTGAAGTGTAAAAGAAATTGCCGAATGCTTGTTACTCGGACATATTGTTTGGTGGTTCACGTTTTCTGAAGAAGAGACTAAAACAGATCTGTTGTTATGGAAAGTCAAACAGTCGTGTCTTCCTCAGGTATGGGACATTCACAGTGGCGACCCAAATGCGGTGCTGACCCTGGCTGGTCATTCAGGCACGGTGCGATGTCTCAATCTTAACGGCAACAGGCTCGTCAGTGGATCGACTGACCGTTCCATCAAGGTAAAGACCACAGTATAAAGAGTCGAAACCCATAAGGCCCCGTCAACACATATCCTGATATTTTTGAACCCGCAACGATTCGCCGTTCGTCCACATGTATCCGGCGAATACGCAAATTTTTGAATCCGCTCTCCAGAGTGGAAATTTTTGAATCCGCAAACATTTTGGAACCGTGCGAACGGCCGAATCCAAGTATTTCTCATTCCGATGACGTAACAAAGTCGGATCCAGTCTTTAATGCGCGAATATTCATATGTTCAAATATTCGAATGTTCAAATATTTCGCTAGGCGCGCTGCTTTGCGCATGCTCTACTTACAATATTCACAGAGGAGTCTTGGGCACAACAGTGAATCCGGATACGTGTGGACGGGTGAATACACTACTTTCATATCTTGCTCCAGTGAACCGGCATAGGCAATAACTTCAAGTCGAGGTCAAGTTCCAAGTTCTCATACATTTGCTGTATTCAGGCCTTACTGGCCTCGTCTCGAAGTTTTTGTTCATGGCCACTGGGGCGTATTATGAAAGTGGTCTATTCTATTCGAATACACTACGTGTGGACGCGATTTCTTTTTAAATCCGCAACAAAAATTATCCGGATTCTAAAATATCCGGATACGTGTTGATGGGGACTGATACTCCATAGTTAACAAATAGGTGTCATGAGCTTGGTGTAACCCAACTGTTTGTGTTTTTGCAATTCCTGAAGGTGTGGGATTTGTCATTCGAGTCGTACTGGAGCGGGGCGTCATGCAAAGTAACCATGGTGGGCCACATGCATACTGTCCGCTGTCTGCAGGTTTGTTCTACTCACCAGCCCGTCACTATACAAGCCAGGGGAATTTAATTTAAGTCCGGCGTTTGTGCAATAGTCCAGTTTCGTAATCGTAGTTGCCGCTGATTACAATGACTACAGACTCTTTTACTCAGCCTTAGCCTCGTCTTGATGTTGAATATACATAAATACCAGCGAGAACGATTAGAAGTCTTGAGCCTCCAATAATAAAATAACTAACATCAGGACGAGGCTAACGCTGAGTAAATAAGTCTGTAGTCATTGTAATAAGCGGCAACTACGAATAAGAAAAGGACTATACCGGTTATAGCTTGCGTGCCTGTTAAAACCTTAGTGGAAAGGCCGCCTGCTAGCACTCGAAATGATTTATCGTTTTAAAAGACTTCTGTAAGCTACTTTGTTTGGAAAATATCTGTTACTTTATCTCGTCTGAGATACAATGATTGCGGGAAATCTGTTATCCAAGTTATGTCGCAAATCCGGCGTACCAGCAAATGGTTACGTATTTTTCTATCGTGCAATATTAGCAATACTAGCAGTTGTTGCTGGGATAATTTGGGTGGGGGATAATGCTAGTTCTTTTTTCTTCTTTTCTGGAGGGGCGAGTAGTGGCACTTGATAACACTGAACTACTGAAAGCTCTGAAACAATTTCCGAACAGCAAAATTTATGGTTTTTTTGGTACCCTTCTGAAAATTGGAAGTTGGTAATCAGGTAAATACAGGGCTCGTTACTGTCCTTAAAACTCCTTGAATTTTTGTTGTTTTAACGACTTTTCTTACTCCAAAATAAAGCCCGATATTACAAAAAAACAATTATTTAATTCAAAGAGAATGCTTCTTTCACACGCGAAAGCTTTATCCGTAAGTTATTCGCCTAGAAAATCTCACTTTTGGCCAGTGTCTGTTGAGGAAAAGTCCTCGAAAGCCGGCTTGAACTCAATGATTGTAAATTCTTGAAGGTCCATAGTTGTGCTTGAATAGAACACTAACCCAGTAAGTACATTCGAGTATTGCAACTTGACCAGTAAAATAAAACAGAACAAATAGGTTCAGGCGTCTCATCACGTCAATTAAGCGTTTTAGATTGCGGGAGAAAGGCAAAAAACAGAAAGAGAGTAATTGGCGAAGTTATTTGAACACAGTAATTATCCCACTTGTTACTTTTGCAACAACACTTTACCAAGCATTGCAAATTTTCAGGTTGATGATGAGAAAGTAGTGAGTGGATCCTACGACAAGACTCTGAAGGTTTGGGACATCAAGACTGGACAGTGCAGACTGACCCTAAGGTATATGTACAGCTTGTGAAACTCTAACATACTCTGCAGCCAGTGTGACAGACTCAGTCTTTGGTGCATGAGGGGGGAGAGAGAGGGAAGGGGGGGGGGGTCGCCAACTGAAGCCTTACAATTGCTTGCAAAGAAAAGATATCCCGGGAGAAGATTTCTATGTGTGCGTTTTTTTATGTAAGAACTATAAGAGGAATGTAAACAAACGACGTCAACGAAAACGACAGAAAATGGCAAGACTAATTACAAAGCACAATGTCAACTCGCAAGAGTACACCAAGATGGTCACTTTTTCGTAATTGTCTTCAAAAGTAGAGCAAGAAAAACTCAGTTTTGGGGTTCTGTGGTCAACATAATTGTCTGCACAGATTTTGCTCCATTATTCATTCGTTTGAGGTTTTGAATTTTTCCTTTAGTTCACACACCATCATGCACATACAAACAACAAACAGGGTCAAGTTTATCGAGTTTTGGGGAACGTTGCCCAGAATGAGTGAAAGACATGACTGTCTTCTATCTTAAACTCCTTGTAGTAACATCACGCTCTAAGGACCCTCCCAACCCACAGTCAGTCTGTCACACAGGCTAAGTGCATGTTACTTCAGAAAAAAAACAATCTTACTCAATAAAGATTAAAATCATCCACGTGAATGAAAAAACAGTGTGTCTTGATTGCAGAGAAATTTACGGATACCTCAAATAGTTTTATAGTTCTGGCTTTTTGAAATGCAGCCAGACAAATTTTAGAAACGAAAGAACTTTCAGAGAAACAGCGACTGTTTCTAGACCTAACTGAAACTTGATTTAGTTTTTTGGGTAATTGTAATGCGATGTTTTTAAGAATTTTTCCTTGAGTACTACTACTTGAGCGAATCCCCAGTCCCCATTCTTCGTCCTGCCTTCCGTGTTTTTGTTTTCCTCTGTTCGTCTTCCCTTTCGTGGCACCTTGGGTTTCCGAGGATGGATTGATACATACTGACAGTCGCTCTAAATTGTCTCTCAGTATGGACGTTACTCTAAACTCATCAGAGTATAACTTTTTTTCAGAGGGCACAACGCTGCTGTGCTGTGTGTTCAGTTTGATGAGAAGAAGATCGTGTCTGGTTCCTATGATAAAACAATCAAGGTAGGTGTGACCATTTCTGTTGTATCACCAAGCTTCATAAGAATCCTGAGTATATCTCGAGTTACGCGAGTCGTGACGAGTTGTGACTATAGCTCGAGTTACGCGAGTCAACAAGTAGCGAGTATAGCTCGAGTTATGAGAAATTGCAAGTCAGTATAGTCGGAGTTACGCGAGTCATGATGAGTTCCTAGTTACGGGATTTTTGACGAGTTCTGATTGTAGCTAGAGTTATACAGGTCATGGAGAGTTGTGAGTGTAGCTGGAATTACGCGGGTCATGACAAGTAGCGGCTTTTAGCTCGAAAACTCGTCTCAAAGAAAGTCTGCAACTGCATTGACAATGAATACAGTTAGCATAATCAGGAAAGTATCCGAACTCTTGATCGTTCACATGCAGGTTTGGAGCCTCGCTGAGGGTAGCTGTCTGATGACGCTCACTGGCCACCATGATGCTGTCACGTGCCTCAATCTGACCTTTGATGGTAGAAAGGTCATCAGCGGTTCACTGGACCATAACCTCAAGTTCTGGGATCTATTCACTGGAAAGGTCAGTAAAAATTAAATAGTAACGGTAAATGCCAAAAGAGGGAAGGGAATATAGCACCCATTTAGATTAATGCCTTTTGACAAAACAAAACAAGAAGCCTTCAAAATGCCGAGCTGGTTGACAGAACCTCGTTCATTTTTTTGTTTCTTTTGAAGAGTGTTAAAATAGTTTTGACTAAAAGTATGGTTAAAGGTATTGTTTCACGGCAGAATCGTATGCGTTTCTTCTTTTGAGAAGTTTGATTTTTATGCTATTTATCCAAGAAATTTAATCCACTTAGAAGACTAGCCATGGGTCGAGGCATTTTAGTAAAAAGAACAACATGTTGAAACGCAATTCTTTTTCTTCCCCACAGTGTATCGGTACCCTGGACTGGATTAGATCTGAAGGTCACACCGGTGTGGTGAGGTATGCAGGGAAAAAGCTTCTGTGATGAACAGTACTTAGGAGCCTGTCATAAAATATGGCCTGGGGGGAGGGGGTTGAGTAGTAATTGGGAGAGGGGAATAGTTTGTCTGACGGGGGTCTTGATATTTTGCCTTAATGAGCACAGAATTCAAAAAGTTTTCATTTCTTTACATTGTATTTGTGCGTAACTCTAAATTAACGAACTAGGTAACAATTTAATCTAGTATTAAACTACGCAAAAAAACAAAAAAACACAATTGTTGTAACTCTGAGCAAGTACAGAACTGAAGATTACTAAATAAGTGGGTACTGTCCAATTAACTCTTAGATAAATATGTTTAAACGTTTTTTTAAAAATAGTGACTGTAGGGCTGTTTTAAGAGTAATACCGAAGCGGGGTGAAGGTGATCTTCATAAGATTTCGTGTAAGATCTGGGAACAGAAAGCGTGTTTTTCTTGTAAGTTAAAATGCGTACCCAACGCTGCCTTCAGGTGTCTCCAGGCGGACAGTTGGCGGATTGTCAGTGCTGGAGATGACAAGACTCTCAAGGTAATTACAGCTACAATCGATAGCCCTTGGCTAAAGCTGAAAATGTCTTTGATTTCGACTGGTTGAAGAATGCACGTAGTTGCAAAGTGTGTTTTGACTTGGTATATTTTATAAAACGTAACAGTTGTTTCACTCACACTTGTTAGATATGATATAAGTAAAGGTAACTCATCGCTTGGCAATCTATCACCTCATATCCGTCTTAACTATTTCTGCTGGTTTTTCAAAGTTCTTGATTTGCCGCTTCTTCCACTCTTCTTCTGATCTGTCAAGGAAACAGTGAAACAAAACAAACAAAACAAAAAAAAAGCAAGAAGGGCTTTTTTCAAAGCCAGTGGTTTGTTTTTCATAAAACTAAATATGATTTAACTACTGTCTGCTGCCACAGGTGTGGTGCCTAGAGACGGGTCAGCGGCTGCTCACTCTACGCTGGCACACAGATGGCGTGACTTGCCTACACTTTAACGATCACAGGATCGTGTCAGGATCATATGACAAGACCGTGAAACTGTGGGATTTCACGCCCGTCCATGGGTTTCTGGACCCCCAAAATGATAAATGATTTTGGTCCACGTGTGACAAGACCGTGAAACTGTAGGGCCTCACGCCTGTCAATGGATTTCTAGATCGTGTCCTCTTGCCACAAGACTATGAAACTTTGGGACTTCACGCCCCTCCATAGATTTCTAGAAGTTTTCTAGCATATGTCCTCATGTGACAAGACTATGAAACTCTAACTTCACTCCCCTCCATGGATTTCTAGAAGTTTTCTAGCACATGTCCTCATGTGACAAGACTGTGAAACTGTAACTTCACTTCCGTCCATGGATTTCTAGAGCCAGAAAAGTGGTTTATGATTGTGCCCTCTTGTGGCAAGCGTGTGACAGTGGGTGCTTTCCCGGGGTGCTTCACTCACGTCCATGGATTTCGAGGCCGAGAAATATGACGTATGATGTTCTGTCACATGACAAGACTGCAAGACACGTTAGACTTCACATCCGATTATGGATTTTTTGACCCACGAGGAAAAGCTAGTGGGCTTTTCTCTATAATGTGCGAACGCGAACAGTTATTAAAAGGAGTGTCTAGACTTGATGTCAACATTTCAGCTCATGAATGACATCTCGTGGGTCGTCGAGAATCACTGGAGCTGCCAAAAGAAAAATTGAATTTAAAGATTGCTTATGATAAGATACAACCGCCATTGATATTTTAAACAAGTCTGGATTTAGAAAAAAAACGGCTTCTTTTTTTAGTTGCAGTTTTGGGTTGTGAGAAAACTTTATCGATCAATGGCGTCACGAAGTAGGTTAAGTCGAGGCGAAGAGTGTGCTGTTATTGGCTAATATTTGTTAATTTATTGGTGCGAAGAATAAACTATTTTTTTAACTTTCGTTTCTTGTGGTTTCTTTGGGCAGAGCTGATGCAGTGCGACCTTTCAAGTTTTATGATTGGTCCAAAAACTGGAAGAAGTAAGAGAAATGAAAACAACAGCAATCTAAATAAGTGGTTCAAGTCAAAGAAATTAGGCTGTGTCAAAATCATGCACGCGAGAGCATTATGGAACAAACTTAAGAACATTGAGGTTGAGTTTGCCCAAAAATAAGAACAAAATAAGAAAAAACTGAGGCTGAATCAGAAATTTATGCAAGTGTATAAAGTTGAACTGCAGTAGTCCTACTGTCCTCAGCTCTCCGATAACGCACTCATGGCATTTAAAAATAGTTTGTCTTGTAAAGGCACTTTACATTTCTTGTGAAACAGTGCACAAAAGCACCTTACCGAATTTTAGGCGAGTTTAACCCCCTACGGAAAACACAGCCGTTTAGAACAAAATAAGAACATTTTGAGGCTGAAATTGCCGGAAAAAAAGAACATTGAGCCTGAGTAAAAGTTTACTAGTTCTTAATAAAAAAAAAGAGTCTATGTACACAAATGCACTGGTACTGTTGAGTACCAAAAGCAAATGCAAAGTTTGAACTAATTACTTCCGAACGAAGTGAGGCATTGAAACCTATACTTGTTCGCCTCTGCAGCTGTTTGATTTGAGAAATGTCTTTTTTTCCGGATCTTTGTCCGAGGTCTGGCTCGGTGGGGACTGGTTAGAGTTCCTGTTGCATGCTCTTTGGGTAAACTGGAGTACAATGATTTGTCTTTCATTTGTCGGTGATTTTGCTTCCTTTTTGGCTTTTTTCACGGTAAATCACGTAACAATTTAAAAGTTCTTCCCTGTTTTTTTTTCTTTCGACTGAAACAACACCGAGAAATCAGCCATTGAACTTTTCTAAAATTTCAAGTAAATGTACCGGGTGGAATGACCTTTTTTCCATAACATTTCGATGAAAAGATCTTAGTTGTTACGTTTTGATCAGTGAAATGGCAGCACTTCCTTTAGCACTGCTAACTTCTAGTTTTAATATTACTTTTTACAAATGATATTAAATATGGCGGTTCTGTGATCCACCTTCAAACTTAATGTAAATAAACATTCAGGTATCTTAGTCTCAACCTGAGCAAGATGACCTTGGAGATGTTTTTCATTTTTAACATTTTCAGTAATCATTGTCCTTAAAAAATGGTTCTAAGAAAAGAGAGAGTACACTGAAAAGACAAGAACAACCAGTAGAAAACACTTAAAAAAGCAAACAAGATATGTTGAAGAAAGCTCTTTCTACTTTTCCTGAAATTTATCTGCGGACTGATTTTGTTATATCAGTTACATGTCTGGGCCGTAATCCTCCTCCTTGAAGTTTCAAGGCCCGTGTACACTAGCAACTTTTGATGCAATTTTTGCCCTGCTTTCAATTGCAATTTTTCTCGCCACCTTGTTGTATCAAGTGTCAAGAATGCGCAATTGCAAGTTTCCCGGTACTCAAATTCAAGGAAATTGCAGGTACATTACATGTATTTTTAGAAGTAACAGCGCGAGTGCAAGAAATATTGCAATGGGAATCGCAACAAAAATTGCAGCAAAAATTGCTAGTGTAAAGGCCCTGCTACACTGCGCAATTTTTTCAGCAACTTGTCTCGCAATGCCGATGCGAGACAAGTTGCCGGTAAGTTGCACAGTGCAACATGGGTTGTCCCAAAATTTTTTGTTGCGCAAAGCATTGCATGAAATAGAACTCAGCTCTACTTTTCACAACGGATTGCAGCAACTGGCACGACCATTACACAGTGTATCACCCCTTCAGCAACTTTTCTTGCAATTTTACGGCTGTTTTAACAAGGGCACATGCACGCACTTCTTGCTGGTTTGCTGAAGAAACAATATAAACAGCATTCAACGAAGGAGTTGCCTTGCTGTCTCTATTGCAGCTCTGCTGATAAGCATCAAGCGATGAATATTTTGAAAGTTTGTGGTCTAGTGGACATATTAAAAGGCGAAGTTCACTAAAAATATTCTTTGCAGGATTGAAGTATTACTATGGTGGCCGAGCTCAGCTTCAGTCCTTTCCAAGATGGCAGAAATGAAAATTGGACAAACCAAAATGGATAAAAGGTTAACCATGAATATTTTCTTGAACTATTATTAATTGTAATGCTTCAATCCTGCAAAAATAAATTTTTAGTGTGCTTCCCCTTTTTAAAAAATAAGTGAAGTTTGTTTTGTCACTGTTTTGCAAAACTACTCAATGTAGTTTTGAGATCTTATTAATAACCAATCAAGTGCAATATCAGTAACAAAGTTTTCCAATGGGAACATTATATTACTGGGTGTTCGTCAGCTAGGGTTGCATTTAATTTAGGGTTTAATTTTAAAAAATGGTGCTAATTCAGGAGCACCAATGGTTTATCCTATATTTTCAAAATCACCCACCCCTCCCCCTGTAATAATTGTAAGATTTGCACAAATCACCAGCCCCCCATTCTCTGTATGACCTCAACAGCTCCTTCCAGAAAAACAACACCTTGCACAATTAAAAGTTTATTTTAAGTTATCTCAAAATTTGCCACATTTCACATATTTAAGTTTTCTTAGCAGCATTCGAGTATATATGAAAAAAATATCCCTCAGCAACTTTCATCTTGACTCTTAGTGAAAAACATGCCCCAGATTCAGTGTGCCATTTTGTTTGATGGAAATATTGGAAAAGGACTCAAAACTAATAAAAAGCAATGCATCAAACTTTTTGGTTCTAAGGATGTGTCTTGACATCTATATATAAACTCAAGAAGTTTGCTAGCAAAAGAGATAGCACAATTAAAACAATTCTGGTTTAATTAATCTGTCTGAAACCTTTTGAAAAAAAAGTTCCAATTTTATCAATGAAAACTGGTTACTCAGACTGGGCACATCTTGAAAAGTCACAAGAATCAAAACAAAGCATGCATTGCTGAATGCAATATTTGAAACGATCAATACTTTCATCTGTAATCTAACTACGATACATTATTTAAGTTATTTCCATTATCTTTGTACTTCACATAGTTTCATCACAGGCTAATGAAGCAGGCCAAAGAAAATGTCCTCAATAATTGTGACCCATAACAGTGACCACCACATGTTACTAAAACAACCATGATTTTCATACCTTAATTTTGTTCTTGGAGATTTTAATGGCAGAGAATCAGAAAGGTATTAAATACCATTTAAAAAAACAGCTACACACAAGCAAGGCAGTGTGTTTTTCAATTTTACCTTAAATTTGGAAATACTGAAGTATATTTTTAAGTATTTGCCTATTGAGGTTATTAAGGATAAGTTTACTGGTAACAGTAAAATTATCAGGACTAAAAATTTAAATGAATGTACAGAATACTTAACTATAGTATTAAAAAGAAACACCAAAATTACAAAAATTCTGCTTCCCATGAATGTACATAATATGTAGAGGATGCTCCGAGGATGTTCAAATGTAAGTTATGTAGAGGATGTTCAAAATGGGTCCTTTCTGGAGACATTTACCTTGACCTGCTAAGCAACTGAATTTTCAACAACCTGTTAGTTTATCGGTAAATATGATTGATGAACATTGTACAACACTTTCCAATTTTATTTTCTCGAATATGCAGAAGTTTTATCTATTTTCTAATCACCAAATAAAACAACACTGCCATAAAATATGTATTTTATCACTAGTAATATCAAACTTGTCGTTTCTAGAGTAGTAACAAACTTTCAAATTGATGCTTATTTTAGTTGTTACAAATTAACATAAAACCAATTATAACTATTTCAATCTATGACAAAATACACCCAAGTTTCAGCATGGGAAAAATGCATTTTAATTAATTTTAACCAACATTAACATTGCTTTAACTTACATTATTTAAATAAAACCACAAAAATTACTGAGTGTTTATTTAGTACAATTCATTATTTTGGATGTATCCTCAAACTGATACAACAAAGTCTTAAAAGCTTTAAATAGGTAAAATCTTACATTTGATATCACTTTCTTAACTCTTAGCAATTCAATTGATAAATATTTATTCAGTAAATCGGAAAATTATAAATGTCAATGAATCTCATTGATCATATCAGTAAGCAAGTTAAACTTGCCTTGGCTACCATTACCAGTGTCAACCTGTCCACAACAACTAACAACAACTACAGCCCCTCCGCTAATTATTAGCGGAGGGGCTGTAGTTACAGTGTTGTGTTGCATTTCTTTAGGGGGGCAGGGGAGATTTCTTTAGATTCATTTAAACTTCGGCTAAATATTCTTTGCATTTCTGTCTTAAAAACAAAAATATCTACACTTGAGCCAACAAAACATTAAATGGAGAAAACATTCTGTTCAATAACTGCATAAAAAGATTCTAGCAAAGTGATTGATTAACCAGAAATCAATTCTTAGATATTTTAAAATAATTATACAATTTATCTTACATTATAATAGTTTAAGGGTGCGATCGTTTGGGAGCTCTTCTGAAATAGGATTACATGGATTATCATCCCTAAAAATGATTTCAGCTAATCACAGCCCAGATCACTGTCATAATCCAATCCACCATGTATTCCTATCCAGAATAGGCCCAAGCAAACACAGCCTAAACTATGTTACAATATTAAGAATAATAGTGATAGTAGTTAATAAATGATTATAACACTACAGCCCAGTGGAGACTAACCCTGTATCAAGGTGACAGGGGGTGCTAATGAATATATAATACTTAAGCCATAAACTCAAAACATTCAAAGAAATGTCCCAGGTCAAAACTTAAATAAGCATAACAATATACCCTTAACAACATTTGATAAATAAAATACCACAAGATTAAAATAATGTATAGGTGTATTACTCATGATTTTGAGCCAAATGAGTAAATACTTGACCGTGTATAATCAGAAGTAATATGTTTCCGTATTGAATCTTCTCCAAGGTACCCTGCACTCATCAAAATAATATATACTTCACCAAAAAAGGTACAGGGCAAATCTTCTGTCCACAAAACTACCAAAACTGTGAGTCCCCAACACAAAAAAACCTTTGCATCCCACTTTCTTATTGACGTAACCAATGGAGAAGCTACATATAATAACTATGAATATTAATAAATTTCTTAATACATCAAATTTATAAAATACACATAAGTTTTTAATTATATAAAAAAAGAGACTTAAATTAAACGGATGTTGTAGGGAACCACGGTCACCAACAGCAATTTTGTATGCTATCAAAATTTTTTGGTATGTTCACAATGTGTTAATTAAAATAATGACCAAAGTGATTTTTATCAAAGATTTGAATAGTATTTGTCTGAATAAATTTCAAATATTAATACAATCATTTCTTATATATTTTTAACACCTTGTAACAATTAATAAAGCTGTACTGAAGCTGGTTTAGATTCATCTGATACATGTGTGTTATCAAGCAATATTCAAACAGATACTTGGGCCAAGAAATAAAAATACCAGATAGTATTTATTGAGTTGGTTAGCACCCCTTTTCAACATTTTGTGGTGCATGAGAAATTGGTTTCTTTCTCAAAAAATTTTTGAAAAAGAAACCAGTAGGATTCATGGTAGATATAGGGCTCACAAGAATTTTTGGACAGTCAAGTGACAGGATAATGAATTTGAGCATGATCATATCATTCCAGGTTGTTTTAGCCAGTCAATAAATATTATTAAAAAATGTGGCACATACTATAAAATAATTTATAGCAATATACAATGTGCCTTCTGGACTGTACATAGACAGGTAGCATGCTTTATAACCTTTGGAGTTTTGTGCCAAAATTGAGGCAGCTGACAAATTGCCAAGTTGTTGCCAAATTATGGCTTCAATTTGATTTTTCAAGCTGCCTGTGAAAGGTGGGAAATTAGTAACTTCTGGCACCAAATGTTGGCAACACATTGTCATCTGTTAGTTTCATTCTGAAGACTGAAGAAGAACTGGAGTACGAAGTGCAAAGAAGCAAAAGTAATTCAGCTGGTTTAAAAAGGACTCAAGCATGGACGAAGAGCTCACTGACAGTAAAAAACATAAAATCACCAACTGTTCTTGCAAATGATGAAAGGAAACAAACATCTTGAAACCTGCACTGAGTGCACTCAAACAACTTGATTTACACAAGAGTATGAAGAGTATGAAATTATTTTGTCTGGAACTTTTCAAAAGTTGGTCGGGATATTATCAAGCTACAAACAGGAACTTCAGTTTACTTTAATTGGCCTTATGTACGAAATATATATATAACTTAATGCAGTTTGCGGCAACATGACAGTCTAAAATAGTGTAATATTTTTATTTTTGATAGTGAAATTGTATCCCTTGGATTTGGGAAAAAGATAAATAGGAAACAAGTCTGTCAAACTCAATCATTTGAATATCATATGAAAACAGTTCTACTATAATATTTCCATTAAACTTTCTTTTAACAAAGGTTGATCTGTCTATGGCCAGCACAATGTAATGTAATTCATGGCTTCCCCACAACATCCATTTCTGCCCTCATGCTAAGCATGTCTACACCTGTAGTCTTGTTTACCTTCAGGAAAGTTGCTGTCTAATTAATCAGGATTTGCTAGGCAGATACTGCAAAATTTTGCTTGAAGTTACTCAACCAAATGCCACATTTCTGTCACTCGCCAGCAAGATAACAGCACTGTTTACAAGTTGGTCAAATCTTGAAATGAAAGAGTTCATTTCCCCGCTGATAATAGCAACATTGTTACCATTAAGAAAATGTGTATATTAACATAATGAAATGTTGGTAGTGAATGGGAAGGCAGTATTTATATTAAAATTAAAGCTAGCTTGTGTCAAGATGCAGCCCTTGTACTAAGCCTGCTCAGTAACACTGGGCAGATCTATACAGTCACAAGCTGAAGAAACACCAGTGTTTCTTAAACTGTTGTAAGTAAGATTTGTCCTGCTGAGAATATTTGAGTGTAATCAGGTTTAAACTGTTTTTGAAATGTGCACCAAAACTTCTTAATTATTGATCAAGTGATCAACTTGCACTTTAATATTGATGATTATATGATATTGCATACATTATCATTTAACCATTTAACATAAACAAGGTTGTTCTAACTGTATGTACAGCATTATTATCATAGTCAAAATGCTAACTGCCACTAATATATCTTACATCTTGTGCAGCATATTTCAGAGGAAATATTGCCTGTAAATTGAAGGGGCCAATCTTTGCTTTTTTCCCGCTGGCTAATGGACAAGTAACAGCAGAAGTTTGGTAGTCTGCAAAGAACTTCACATGACATGGTCATATTTCGGAAGTTTCAGATCATAACTGTTTGAATTCTCAGATCATATATGACTGAGCAAAGTACAGTTTCAGATATGTTCATAAGCACTTCTGTTTTGATTCTGACTCGATTTGTTTTGGGCTGATTTGTGGCAAAAAATTGCAACAAACTTGACTGCAACATATCTAAAAAATAATTTATTTACTTTCCATCAAAAATTTAAACACAAAAACATCATTGTGCACCACTCTATGGAATCATAGATTGAAACAGGAAATGAGTGTAAATCTTGCCAAAAACATTTCGCCAAAACTGACATGTATAATCCAATACAGGGCAAAGGGAAGAATGCTTCTAAATCAGACACAACTATTTTTTAACTTAAAAGAAAGATTCTAACTGACAACATGAAGAATAGAGGTACTAGAGCTCTAATGATTATCTCCATGGCCAGTGACATCCTCTGGAGATCATCAACTTCTGTTAATACTGGTCAGTTAGTCAGTGAGGAGAAAAAGTGAAGATCAACTCCTGAACAACCTTTTCTATATATATATATGATTATGTATTTAATTATGTTTGATTTGTTTTTCTGCAAAAAATCCTCATTTTTGGCTCCCAATTTCCTTGGCAGTATTACTATGACTTAATTTATTCTCAACATTGCCAAATGATAATTTTATATCATATATCAGCTTCTCCCAAAGAAAGAATGCTCAGGAGGTTTCTGGAAAATGATCAACATAAAATCTCACCTTTGTAATTAACAATACTGCCAATTTCCTTCAAGTTTTATTTGATCTCGCAAATAAATGAGAAACATGTTAGTATGTTCAGAACTCCAGCTGGGAAGAAGCTAGCAAAATTGAAGACACAATATATACTATTCAAAAAATTAAATCACAAATTTTCAAATTCTAACAAAAAATTTACTCTTGGTCCTCAGATATAACAAATCATCAGCATTATTCTTCTAACAGTGCCCCACACTAGTGACTAGCTATAGTCAGACTAAATCTTGCTCTGTTAAAACTACTCTTGTCTAGAAAACTATTTTCATTCTGAATAAAATCTCTTGTATAACGTATTACTGACAAGTCACTTACTGACTAAAATAACTGACATTGAACAGAACTTTATAATTTGTTCTCAAGGTCTGATTTAAAGCTGGAAACAGTCCAGTTTGACATCTCAAACCACTAACACTAGCAAACAGATTCTAGAAAGTAAAAATTGGTGGCTTATAATTAATCTCTAACTGAACAGATGGCCTGTTGTGCTTGTCTAGAATTACTTTATAATATTACAAACCAAAGCTAGTAATTTTTTTTCGAATCTGCAACTTTGTAATTTTGTGGAGCAAAATCTTCAGTAGCACATGAGAAACAACACCCTGATTCATATAACACTTACTTATAAGGAATCATCTGGGTTTGGCTATCAGCCATTTTTAGTCCTGAAGATTTATACAAGGCAAGCACTTGCCCAGTTCTTTTTAGTTAATTTTTATCCTATTGATCAACCTAAAACAAAATCTGTGAAGTACTGTATACACATGTAACTAGCATTCCAAAATCCTTTTAGAAGTCATTACCTCAGAAGATCGTGCCTAAATGTTTCTTAACAACAAGTATCACCCCCGGTTATACTTACTATTTAATACTGCTTAAGGGATGCTGATACGGTTTCTCCTTGGAAGAACTTGGTGCGGTCATACTGATTGAGGTTCTTGTGGCAAACCAGCTGGTAGCAAGTTGAATTTCCTTGTCTTGCGATGATCGTTGACCAAGCCAGGAAAATGTTCCAGATCTTGGCAGTTCTACCATATTGCTCATACATGGTTTTCTGGGTGTCGGGGCGCATCCAGTTATTGTACCAATAGTTGATGGTACGGGAATAGTGCACACCAATAGTCTCAACTCCTTGTACTTCAAAGCCAGCCACTTCTAGTTGGTATACCACCCAGTTTAGTGGACAGCTCGCATCGGCACCTGGGAAGATATACTGATCCATGAAGAGGCCCCAAATGAAGTCTTCCCACTGCCACGCCTGACGCAAGCCAGCAATTTGAAGGAAAAACACACCATTGTCTTCCAGCATTTCTCGGACCTGGACCAAAAAACCCTGGAACTTGCGGACACCAACATGTTCTGCCATTTCCAGGCAGGTGATCTTGTCATATTTTGTTGAAGGTATGTCACGGTAATCCAAGCAAAGAAACTTGGCACGGCTCTCCTGTTTTTTCTTGGCAGCAACATTTCTCCCCCATTCAATCTGATTCTTAGCAATTGAGACACCAGTTGATTGAGATCCGCAGACTTCTGCTGCGTAATTGACTAGCGTTCCCCATCCACAACCTATATCAAGGTGGCGCTCATTTTCTTTGAGTTGAATTTTGTCACATACGATTCGCAGCTTGTTTGTCTGCATTTCTTCTAGGCTCTCTTCCTTATCGCGGATAATTCCCGAGGTATAAATCATCATAGGGCCAAGAAACCCTTCGTAGAAATCGTTCCCGCGATCATAATGGCCACAAACTTGCTCTCGATCTTGCGCCTTTGAGTGCCAAATCAATTCGGGAAGAAAAGTACAAACAAAAAACTTGATGTGATAAAACTGCAACTCAAAACTGGTAAATTGTTCGCGGTGTTCAAAGGCTTCAAGAATATCCATCTTGAAGTCAAGTTTCCCATCGGCATATGCTTCGTAAAGTTCGCGCATTGGTATTTTTCTGTTTCTGTATTTGGCTGCCAACGTTCCATCCGTGAAATCAATGAATCGTTCAATATTACATGTTCGCGTGTCGCCGAGGCAGAGCTGGTTGAAGACAAACATAAACACGGCAAACACCGGCAGGAAAAGCAAAGCGAAAGTGAATGGGAAAAACCACCAGGGAAAACCAAGAAACCATTGAACAAAAGCTGGGGCTGCCACTTGGGAACCAAGTAAAACTTTGTAAGAGACGCGATTCCAGGGGAGTTGGTCGACTCCCTTCCTCGCCCTCAGAACTTGAGTTGAAGCCGGTGGAATTCCGTTCTTGACGAAGCCGTTTAGTTGGTGGTTTTGCTCCATTTCTCGCTCGAGTGTTCAACTCGAAGAACGGAAAAGTAGACTAAAGGTTGTACAGCGGGGAAAAACCGACACAAATCGAAGTTATTCAACCGTTGATCAACAAAGAACTTCCTAAACCCGGTATAAACGCTGTGTGACACGTGTGACAGCACAACAATGTTCTCACGACTCTTTGTCCCCGCCTCGCCCGATGGGCTGATGATCACGTGGTCTAACAACTACTTCCGTTTGTGGACAAGCTGAAGGGCTGCAACCAAAAAATACGGAATTTTTCGTTCGGTTTTGTTCACTTAAGCTTTTAAATGGTGACTTCTGATACACTAGTACACTGTTTTTCACATTTTGATAGCGCTACAATTCAAATTATTAGGCGGAATATTTGTCGTTTGGCAACGAATAAAACATTGTGTGAATGGCGAGGTGTTTGTTGCTGTCGTTTTTTAAATTCATGACCTTATATTCCGTCAGTTTCAAAAAATGATTGATAACTATTTATAAAGGGGAGATAAATTGATACTATCTGATTTAAATTATTTCTCTTTTTGTCTTCTTTAGAAATAAAAAAGATATTCAAGAAAAAGGCCGGGCTCGGTGAACAGTAAACATTGACATTGTCACACAATCCGGAAAATCTGGTCTTGAAGCTAAATCACAATCAAACTGTACTTTGTATATCGTCATGAAAACATTCGTATACCACTTGATTCAACTTGTAGCGACTTAACTATGCATCGACCATTCACACAAAGATGTACATCTTTTTGCTACAGGTACAAATTGCCTATATTCAAGTTAGTCATTTCCAAGATCTTTTCTGTTAATGACAAAAAATCAAAGCTCTCTGAAATTTCTGTTTATAATCTAAGATAATAGACAAAATTATTAACTCCATATTTGGCAAGTGAATAGTCTTTATACATTATATATAAAAACAAAAACTGCAAATTAAGCAGGAGAAGAAAATACAAATTTTATTAAATGGTGCCGCAAAAAAAACTGTCTTTTAAGGAGACAGTGTTACTGAAAGCTTGAAGATTTATACTGAGAGAAATCTTTTTACAACTGCAAACCAATACCACCCTCGTATATATTAATATTACTCTTTATGTACGACTTAAGCACATTACAAAATATGCAAATCGAAGTCGAAGTTGAAAGCTTTGTTGAGAAGCTCAGCATTGCTGCTAGTGCAATCTATAAAAATAACGTCTCTTTCTGCCATGTTCCACTCGGCGCGATCATGGATACAGTGTCTTTCGTGTGTATTAAAGCAAGAATTGCGGGAACTTAATCTCTGCCTTAGCTGTGATCACTTCAAAAGAAATATTTTTTCGTTGGTTTTTCACAATAAGTGAATAACCTCATAACGCGCCATCATGTGGTTGTGTTCGAGACTACTGGCGTGACAAAGAACAGTTTCAGCAAGTCACGATGGAGCCAAAAACATTTAGTTGGGTGTGAAGATATATTGATGAACATAAAATTTTGATGTCTTGCAACCACCAAGATCAAATTCCATTAACACATGAAGTCCTTATTTAGGTTTCGGGAAAATCAAAATCTTGGGGTTCGGTGTTATACCAATCTTTGCCCTTCCGGATCCTTTTCTCTGGCTCAGTTCGAATTTTTGCACCAGTTCGGAGGTTATCAAGTAAATCCAGCGAACATCCATACTGCCAAAATATATAGGAACAACAGAAAATGCATTTAAATATTCTTCGGAAACCGTAAAATGCTATATTTGGATAGAAATTGTTCATTGCGTTGAAACAGATTTATTAAACATCTGAAGCAAGTCAATTAACAACTGTTTCTGCTTTTCTGAATGTTGTAGGCTTACATTTCTCAGCGAAAACGAGCTGAACATCTTCTTTTTCTTGTGAGGAACTGATGAAAACGTCATATTTTCTCTGGTTTCGCCTTCGCATCGCGCTGCCAAGGTGAACAGATGTTTTGTGGTTGCAGAGCCACGCTTTGAATTAATATTGTATACAAGATCCAAAAAGAATTAAAACTTTTATTCTATTTCCTTTTTTTTTCAAAGCACGGATTTACATAAAAAATACAGCCGTTACGATCTGCAATAGGTCAACGGTATTGTAATGTTTAAAAACATTTAAAAGGTTATAACCAGACTGCCTCATTTTTCGTTATAGGCACAATAAATGAAAGCCGTTGCTTCAACTGTTACGGAATACAAAATAAAATTCCAATCTTTTTCCGTCTGAACTAATGAATTTCCGTGACGCCCCGGATGCTATTTTGCTAAACGTTTTTGTGTTACTGTATTAAAATCATCGAAAATGTTTTCTTTCAAACGTTCACATCGGCCATTTTACCCTCTTTTGCTGAAAACTAAACCGAGAGAAAGAATTTTTAGGAAAAAAATGCTAGTCAAGATTCGGCCGAGCAGATGAACGACTCAACGAGAGAAAGAGTTCTCATGTTCATTAATGATAAACTCTCATTTTACCAACAATTTTTTGTATTTATAGTTGTTTGAATTAAAAATTTACAAGTAATTTATCGACATGTATGCAGCAAAGTTTGAATTACTTTTTCTGCATATGTTTCCAACATTTTTTTCGCCGAGGTTGCTCTCCCTATAGCCCGGCTTAAATCGTCGGAACTGCAAGACTAACACATTCTATCATTTGTTTCAATGTGTCTCCCGTGATCCCAAAAAAGCCGTACAGATTTTTATGCCACGTTTCCGACGGCCCCGGGTTGCGACATCGAGAAACTAGGTTTTAGTACCGTAGTAATATCGAAATACCATCGCAACAGTTCGCAAACACCCCTTCGCTAACGGCTCGCGTCTGCGCTTGCGACGGTCTACGGTCTGGTCTACGGCTGTGTGCATGGAAAGCAACTTTTAGAACAGTTTTACAATAACGAGGATTAAATTGTCCAAAATTAAGAAAAAAAATAAGAATACGCTCAGGCTGGCGCAAGAGAAAAATAAAATTGTTTCTAGTTAAAACTGATGTTGATAATGTCAAAAGTCTTTGCCCATATAATCAGCAAGAAAAAATACAGAATACAGAAAGCTTCACAGTTTTCACAACTTTGATCTGAATATCAGTGTTTTCATTTTTTTACTTTGCTGTATCACTGACAAAACCAAGCTGAAACTCATAACGAAACAGATAACAAATAATTTATTCTGCTCCATGTTTTGTTTTTGGTAAATTATATTGAATTGCAATGATCACGAAGTTGCAATCAAGTTCAACGAGAATTTGGTCATTTCTCAGTTGCAGTTGATATTACATCTTTGCTATTTGTAAAACTGTAAGAATCAATAAAAAATTAAGAAACGAGCCCTCGGTAGCCAAAACATCTGGTTCTTTATAGAGAAAAACTGTGTTATATCTGAATATAAAAAAACCCAAAATATTCAATTTCGCAGTTTATTGTTGCGAGGCAAAGGAAAAAGCGGTATTGAATTTTCTTTTTGTCAGTACTTCTTTTCTTAATCATAAAAATCTGTTTCCAAAAGCAACTAGTGGGAAACTGTCAGCAGTTAAAGAAATCTCAATGAATAGACGAATTAGTGCTTTGTACTGATTCAAGTCGAAGTCAGACTTCAAAATCAGTAAATGGGGAGGATCACCCATCCAGAAAAACAAGCAAACATTGGCCTGGTTAATGAATGTTATATAGAATCACAAAAATAAAACCATTCATGAGATTAAATTTGTCCGAAAGGAAAAGCCCTTCATTCATTTTTCGGGCTTCAACATGTTTATGAAAATTCAATAATTGAAGGAGTCAGTGACCCAGAAGTAGCTTCCATTTTCTTTCATCCCCGTTTTTCATTCCAATTTTCGAAGAGTTTCCAAACGTGCGTGTTATTTGTTTGAAAATACTTGGCCTCCTATTTAAAAATTGTACTGTTTCTGGAGCTAAGCCTTATCTACCAGGGGGAGGGGAGTAAGGATGAGTATAGAGGTAGGTTCGACGTTTTAAGAGAGTGATAGTGCGGATTGGTAGCACAGCTTCGTAAAGGAAAAATATTATTTTCCCCAAATCGTTCAAATGACACAGCTTCTTTACCTCAATTCTTTTGTTGCCTCCTTGTGTCCCTGGGCAACTAGTGGTGATTTGGAGGTGATTTTCATGTTCACAAGCAAGACACCGCAATGAAGTAAAAAGAAGCTATAATTTGCACTAAATGTTAACGGTTTCAGGAAAACGATATTTATTCCCCCCACAAAGTCTTATAACTCCATCTCAAGGCCAAGCTGCCCAAATGTTTTCTGCTGCACCGCTTATGGAACCGGAAGATCTGAAGCAGGAAATAAATCCAAATCGGCTCGTTAAAAAGATGCAAGGGAAAAAACGCAGCCAAACATTAACACCACAGAAAAATCCTACTTTTCTATCATCTGCGCCAGCTATTGTTTCGCGATTGGAAATTACACGAACGTTTTTTGCTTTGAAGGCATCTGAATAAGTATTTTTCAGGCACCGTGCTAAACAATTTATAGGTGTCAACGGAAATTTACTCACGAGCTTTTTGATGAAAGACAGGAAACGAAAAACAACTGCGTCTTGCGAATCAGTGTTATCAAGGAAATACACACTTCCAATTTGATTTCTTTAGAATCTAAAAGATTCACCGATAAATACATAAGGCGCGCGAGTGCGAATCTTAAACTCTTACCCGGATTTAATATGCGAGTTGGGAACTGGCAAATAAGTTTTCGAAAAATCGGCGAGTAAACAAAATGGAAATTGCTCCGATGAAAGGCCGACGGCCAGAATAAAAGTATACCATATTATCTGGTGTCGATCAAACCATACGTTTTAAGTGAATTAAAAAAAAACATCTCTCTCGCGCTCGGAAGGGTTTTAAGAAGAAAACAACTGTTACATTGATAAAAAAAATTGCTTAAATGTTCAAGCCTCTCGGGACAGAATGCCCAGTTCCCAGGATTCCTTTTAACTCGTAGTGTTTTCGCTTTTTAATCTCTCTGATAGCAAATTACTGTACTTAGAAATGTAAATTCCACGCGTGTAAGCTTTTTGGGCAGTCTTCAGCGTTATAAACCAGTAAATTTGGCCAAGCTCATCGGCTTAATTTTTTGGCGATTTGAGCCTCAAATTATCCCTAAATTGTTCTTATTTCTATGATGTGGTTTAAATCGAATAAAAACTAAGGTATTGCAATACATGTACTGGAAAACGAATTGCTTGGCAGGTGTATTTTTGATCAATTCATCCCCGCAGATTTATTATGGATTCGTCGAGTCATTTTCCCGAGACGATTGTCCAGTTATTACCCAAAGATTAGTTTCATATTCAAACCCTTTAAAAAAATAGCTTTCGAGCCCAAGCCTCAGCTTGTTCTTATAAAATGTTCTTATAAAAAAAGCGTGTAGTGGAAATAGTGACAAACTGTAGTGTTCTTTTCTTCTCCCTGGCTTCTTTATTAAATGTGCACGTATTTAATATCAGATCCACCACGCTCTTAGAATCTAATCCTTTGTAGGGCCCTGTTACACTGCGCAATTTTCTCAGCTCAGTGTAACATGGGTTGTCTCGCGTTTTTTCTTGCTGCGCGAGGCGTCACAGGAAGTAGAACTCAGCTCTACTTTTCGCAACAGATTGCAACAACTGGCAGCACAATTAGGTGTATTAGTGTATCACCCCTCCAGCATTTTGTTTTCGCAAATTTATGTCAGCTTTATCAAGGGCGCATGCGCCCTCCGTATCGTTTTACGTTGCGAGGAGCAGGGTACAAGAACCGGCCAAAAACAATGATCGATTTGTAATGTAACACACAACCTCGGCAACTTGCAACGCTACATTTTCAAGCATTGCGAGACAAGTTGCTGAGAAAATTGCGCAGTGTCACAGGGCTTATAGTGAGCCTCGCACAGTCAAGGAAGCCGTAAAGATTAGAGAGCGCACTTACTTGCGCAGTTTAAGTTTAAAGCCAGAGGCTTAGTTAACTTATTTAAAGTGAAGAAAAAAGTACTTAAAGTTTTCATACATTCAAAATCCTTATGCCATGCTCGGTTGGTCTGTCCGGTCGAATATTTTCTACTTGGTCTTCCGTATCGTTGGTAAATTTCATTTTTGCTCTTGAGAAGAGGCGTACTTTTGTTTTTGTTATCCGGAAAACTCCGTCATAGTAATTAAGTGGACATGCTCATTATCTGTAACACCTAGAATGCCCTTGTCGGTAACACGGACAGGGCGTGCCCGGGGTGTCGGGGTGATCGTATATGTGCCCTTTTGGCCTCCCAGACATCCTGACAGACCGCGTCGCTCATTCTGATCGTCCTCTTTGATAAGACGAATGACTTTCTTCCTTTCCCTCAGATTTCGGGCCTTGAGTTTGTCATAGGTTCTTGTGATTAATTTCCGGTTGAATCTGACAGGATCAAGATTCTTTTGAGGATTTTCCTCTGTACTCGAATCCCAGGCAATAAACGTGACAATTGTGGCTACAGTCAGTCTTGAACGAATCTCATTACATAAAATTGACTGATGTTTTACCTGGGGCACCAGAAATAAGCATTCACTGCATGAAATCGCAATGTCGTGAGCGAAAATACTGAAAGTATCAAACTTGGTTGAACCGAAATGCCAAACCAGTTATTTTCAATAGAATTGCGCATGGTCACGATCGCGAACCCGCAAAATTATGTCAGCGGCCTCAGTGTTAAGCAAAGTGCGCATGCTCGTTTTACTCGCCTGCAGTGTCTTGAACAGTGGCGATATGACTTCATTCATGAGCACTACCGGAGCTATAAAAGCCACGACATTCCCGCCAAAATTTCAGTCGTCGGTTGGAGCCCGAGGGATCAACAAGGAGGGGACAACCGTGCTGGCAAACGGACGATCCGGAAGATTTTCCCGTTGGAATAACCTTGTGGGACTACTTGAGGCTGTATCCTGCGGTCTGATTCACAACGCTGTGTTTTGTTTGATCTTGAGTGCTGAACAACTCCCACGTTTCGCGCTTTTCATTCTCGATTGTCTTGAGCACATCATCAGATATACTGTCTTGTTAGCTGGTAGGTTAGCGTTGGCTGGTGGACGCGGTTAGGGTCTAGTGTAGTTTTCATGGTAAGCACGCGTTAACTACTTAACTCTAAATTAATAA
>JAOBYE010608854.1:0-12242 GCA_025403585.1 Parazoanthus swiftii
ATCTATCTATCTGTCTGTCTGTCTGTCTGTCTGTCTGTCTGTCTGTCTGTCTATCTATCTATCTATCTATCTATCTACCTATCTATCTCTCTATCTATTCATCTATTTATCTTTCTGTCAGGCCAATGGCACACAGTTGCAGTGACATAATCAAACCCGAAACGCCGTTAAAATGACCAAGAAAAAAATTTAAGTTTTTAAGATTAAAAAAGCTATAAAAGATTTCTCTTCAGGGTCGGGGTTGCAGTTGTGGCTTGAAACATGCTTTCTTCTAATCCATATCTAACTTTAAGTGGCTTCTACGGGATAGGGCGGTATACTAAAATAGAAAATGAACAGTATTATCAAACCTACTTTAAGAGTTAATTATAAAGCAATTATAGAGCTGCAGTTACGGCGGGAAACATGATTCCCTCCAAATCCAATTATAACAAAATCAAAGGCAAATATGCTGAAATTTGTAAGCAAAAAAAGAATGGCTTCTGTTGACCTCAACCCAGCCTTGTTATACTGGTTCTGCTACAAGGGTTGGGCTGCAGTAATGGCGGGAAACAAATATCTTTCCAAATCCAATTCTAAGGCCCGGTTCAGACGTCGTATCTCATATGTGCAGAATTTCATAGCTAATTAGGTCGACTCGAATGGGTTTGATGCCAACCTCTAGAGGGGTGGGGTGGGGGGTGCGCGGGGGGGGGTGCGCGGGGCGCGTACGCACCCCCCCCCCCTCATGGACCCAAAAAGTTTCGCATTTAGAGGTTTAATAAGACGATGAAGAAGCTCGAATAGCTTTATCGTAACAGTCGGTGCTACTGTTAATCTAAACGACTATGAATAAAACGGCCAAAAGTGTGTTTGTCCCATAAATTTAGCTTTTAAGATTCCAAGTTTACGAAATTTGCACCTCCCCAACAAAAATCCTGCCTACGGGCCTGGATGCAACATTTGAGTCAGACGTCGCATTTAACTGAGTCCATCACAATTGATTCCCAGTGAGTCCGCTACACGCGCCACAGCGAGCTTCTGATCTTCTTGCTTTCCATTCTGGAATTTCCTCTTTCTCTTCAAAAACAGGCATACAGTAATGGTAATAACAGTAAACGCATTTAAAACTCGTCGATTTGTAAAAACAAGAGCTGCACGTGGACACCTTTTTGACCTTGAGATATGATTCGTTCTACGCATGGCATTCGGTCCAATGTTGATGTTATGGTCTCCCTACGAACCGTACAGTTACTTTTTGATGCCTATGTCTATGCGCACGAATGCTGTTGGCCACCCGTGCTCTGGCCATTACTTGTTGTAAACGCGCTATTTTGAATAGTGCATCTGCGTCTTTATCTACAAATATGTGACAAGTTTGGCGACGAGGATGAGATAGTTTCCTCCGTAAGTACTGTTTGATAAATGAAGGAAGTGGACAGCAATTAACATGCCGGACAAGATCAACAGGCCGCAAGGGCCAATCGCAAACATCGGCAAAGTCCAGCGGTACACAGCTTGGAGTGATTTTGAAGCATACGCCAAACTAATGGATTTCTATTTTGTTGCAAACGGAGTGGCAGACGCAAAGCAGAAAAAGCTGTACTGTTAACGAACTTACCAACGGAGATATAATGGCTGACAAAGGATTTATGGCACTGACGCCACTTAAGAAAGACACAGTGACATGTGAAGGGATAGTCGAGCGATTACAAAAGCAGTTGAAACCACACACATCGGCGATCGTAGCCAGGTATGATTTGGACAACAGGACACGTAGTACTTGCAAGTCGGTAAGTGAATACGTTGCTGTTTTGAAACGTTTGGCAAGCGATTGTAAGTTCATCGAGATTATGCAACTGAAATGCTAAATCAAGGTAAGGGTAAGAACACCCAGAGTAAGGTGATCGAGCTGCTTAAGAAGTACAGATCTGTGTTTTCTGATGAGCTAGGTATCCTAAAAGAGTACAAGGCTGAGAGTGGACGGGAACTGTATACCACGGTTTTTCAAGCCACACCCTGTGCCTTATGCGCTGCTACCCAAAGTTGAAACTGAACTTTCGCGCCTTGAAGACGAGGAGATTTATCAGTAAAGTACAGCACAGTGAATCAGCTACCCCGATAGCTACTGTAGTGAGACAAACTGGCGCCATGCGCGTATGCGGAGATTTCAAAGTCTCCGTAAACCCTGATCTGTTTGCGGAACAGTGCCCCCTGCCACGAATGCTGATTTGGCTGGGGGGAAACAATTCAGCAAATTAGACCTACGCCAAGCATAGCATCAGATGGAGGGCACTGAACAGTCAAAGAAACTTTTGACTATCAAAACCCACAAAGGCCTATTTCAGTACAACCGTCTCGTTTTTGGGGTGACTTCAAGCTCAGCCATTTGGCAGCCCACAATGGATCATGTATTACAAGGGATATCTGGTACCCATTGCATCCTGGATGAAGTTTTCATCACAGGGAAATCTGATAAAGAGCACCTAGAAAGAATTCCTTAAGCAGCTGCAAAGTTCAGGTTTGCTAGCCAACAAAACTAAGTGCGAGTTCTTCAAAGAGAGAGTTCAGTTTTGTGCGCATGAGATCACTGGTGACGGTCTCTATAAAACGCAAGAAAAGACTGAGGCAGTAGTTAACGCGCCGAGGCCTGAGAATGTACAACAAGTCTGGTCATTCCTAGGACTCGTTAACTACTGCAACAAACTCTCGCCCTACGCAGCAACAGTTCTTCGCCCATTGCACAAACTGCTGGAAAGTACAAGATAGCAAATTATGGCGGTGGACAGAACAATGTGAACAGGCCTTCCAGGAATCCAAGCGTTTGGTTACATCCGAGCTGGTGCTAACCCACTCGACCTGCCAATCAAGCTCGCATGCGATGCAAGCATGGTGGGGGTTGGAGCAGTGCTCTCACATGTAATGCCAGATGGGTAGGAAAGGCCCTTAGCTTTCGCGTCCAGATCTCTCGCTAAAACCGAATGATGCAAATACGCACAAATTGGCAAGGAAGCATATGTCAATTGTGTAGGGGGTAAAGAAGTTCCATGTCCACCTGTATGGACGACCTTTAACGCTCATAACCAACCACCAACCATTCACATCCATTTTCCACCCAATGACTGCAGCGAGACTCCAGCGTTATGCACTGTTCCTTGCGGGCTTTAAGTATGACATCGAGTACAAGAACACTAAGGAACACTGTAATGCAGATGGGCTGTCGCGACTCCCACTGCCACAAAATGGGGAAGGGGGGAATAGATGTTGATTTAGCTGAGGTGTTCCACGCAGCTCAGGTTGACGTGTTACCAGTGTCCAGCGAAACAGTTGCAAAGGAGACACAGCGTGACCCAGTGTTAACAAGAGTGTGCGAAACCGTCGTGAAAGGTTGGTCAGTACGTGTAGATGGGGACAAATCATAATACAAGTGTAGAACAGAACTAACTGTGCATCAGGGCTGCACATTGTGGGGTATGAGAATTGTAACCCCCAGTAAGCTGCAAGCGAAAGTGCTAGATATTCTACATGATATAGACACGTAGGCAGAGTGAAGATGAAAGCCCTAGCGAGAAGCCATGTCTGGTGACCCAACATCACCAGCATCTTAAGGGCGTCGCTAAGTTGTGCAGTGGCTCTCAGCTGAACCAGAAGACACCTAACAAGACACCATTTCACCCAAGTGAATGGGCCACGACACTCTGGTAATGCATCCACATCGATTATGCGGGTCCGTTTCAGAATTCCATGTTTCTTGTTGTGGTCTATGCGCACCGCAAGTGGTTAGAGGTACTTCCAGTGAGGTCGACCACATCTGCCATAGGAGTCCTAAGAAATCAATTTGCCATTTTCGAAAATTTGGAACAGTAAGAGGAGTTTCAAGCATTCTTAAAGGTCAATAACATCAAACACATCACTTCAGCTCCCTACCACCTAGCGACAAATGTGCTAGCTGAGAGAGCAGAACAGACCTTCGAACATGCCTTGCGCTCCACTGCAGGTAGTGCTTAGCCTTTGGAAGAGTGATAGGCGATATTCATTTAGTCCTACAGGAACACTCCCCATTCGGCGACTGGAGAGAGTCCCGCTCAACTGATGGGACGTTCACTGCGCACCCGTTTAGAATTGCTGAAGCCTCACTTCAATAGGAAAATGGTGAACAAACAACGTGAGCTGAGTATGCAGTCAGCTAGTACGCCAAGCCGAGTGGCACGGCAGCTGAAGGTTGGAGACGCAGTGATGGCACGCGACTACCGGGGAGATCTGAAATGGCGCTAGGGACGTGTCACTGCGAAGACAAACCAACTAATGTACCGAATTTAAGTGGAGGACGACATGATCTAGCGCAGACACATTTAGCAGCTGGTCCCAGCCAGAAGTTCCATCCACTCCAGACGGGCAGGTCCGGTGGTCCAGTGCCGGTGACAGATTCACAAGGTGATGTTACCCAGGAGCCAGTGACTCAAGGGCAACCGGAGCCTCAAGTAAGAAGCAGCGGAACCAGTAGTCTGTAAGAAACGTTACCCTCAGAGAGTGCGGAGGGCCCCTAAGCGACTTGATACTAGGTTTTGTAGCTGAACATTTCGAGTCATTCAGTTGGATCAGACATACTTATATGCTAGTCCTAGCAAGTAAACGTTATTGATGAAAACTGTTTATTTGACTTATGAACAGCAGACAAGCTGCCACAGTTAATATGTTTGTTAGGAGGAGATGTTATGGTCTCCCTGCGAGCTGTTTCAGTTACTTTGCATGCCTTTGTCTGTGCGTACACATGTTTTTAGCCACACGTGCTCTGGCCATTACTTGCTGTAAGCGCTCCATTTTGAATATTGTCATCTATGTGTTTATCTACAAAAATATGACAGTTGAAAAAAAGTAAAACAGATGTATATATCGCAATGGAACATTATGTATGCATTTAGTTCGGCAGATGTGAAATTTGTCGTTTGAATCAGCCGTCGAACTCGTGTTGCATAATGGAAGGTGCCAGTCGGATATTTGACTCGAGTCGGGTTTAACCCAGATCTGTTGATTTTAATCGATTTAATCGTTAAAATTTGTATGCAGATAGTTCGTGAGTTTAATTTGGCATATGTGAAATGCAACGTTTAAACCGGTCGTAACACGTTAATACTGAAATTCCCACAGAATAGGCTTGCATTTCTTAGCACAAAATGAACGGTTTGTATCGACCTCATTAGGGGTTGGGCTGCAGTTATTCTTAGCAATTATAAATCGTGATATTTACTGGATTTTGTTTTGCATTGAAGTACAAGAAGGCCAAAAAATCTGCTTCTTTACAATGATTTTCTCAAAACATTTCGCTTTGAGGACCGAGTTAAATTGATTATTGATTAAAGTTAATCTCAGCTCACGAACGTATGGTGTCAAAAATACGCCAATCAAGTGCTGAAATGAAATGTTTAAATTTTCACTTTAATCGAATAATCCGCTAATCTTAAAAAAAACCCGATACATGACTGACGTTTCAAATGTAGGTACAGTGGGAAGGCGTGGGGGTTGGGGGATGGGGTAGGTCGTACAGACAGTAGCGCCATCTGACGTTTTAAGTCGTAGGACAATTCTATAAGTAACGCTTCTCTTGTTCTAAGTGGTTCGAGTCATCACTTTCAAATGTTGGTAGGAAAATGCCGGGTATAATTTGCCTAAATAGGTTCTTATATAAATGGTACTTTACTGGGAAGTTATATAGGCTATTTAGGTTCTTAAACAGGCTCTTATTTTCTGAACAAAAAAACATGTTTGTCACTTCTGGGAATGGCCTGTTTTAGTGTTTATTTGTATTGTGCACATAAACCTTCTACATGTATAATGCCTCTGATCTAAGCATATTCCGATCAATTATCCAATCATATGTATATCATATATTTGCATGTTAATTGTCTCATTACCAGGGTTTTTGGCTTCATTCCATTAACTGATAGAGCTTATTTTCAGTTTATGTGATTTAAAAATTCAGCGTTTGACTGAATTTCTCAAAATAAGAACCTGTTTCAAATTTTTGGCTAAAACACGTCCCTGCGTAAAGGGGGTCTAAATGAACAATTTTATCCTAACAGATTGTTAAGTTTCAGGTTCTTATACATGGGTTTTTTCTGTATCGATAGACTGAAACTTCATGTAATCTCCTTAAAGCTTTCAAATGACAGCTGCAGTATTTTAATAACAGGAGGAATAACGTGTTTGTAAATATAGAAATTAACGTAACAGGCTTCGGCGGATGTTTCACAGATTTTCGGAGATAAGTCGCGCTCTATGATTAAGACTGTAAAATGCTGATTCCTGCTGGAACACAAGATCTGTTAAGAGGAAGAGGAAGGAAATATCAAAAATTTTGTGCAAATTTCGCAATGTACTTTAAGAAAATTAAAGTTACTATACAACTTGCCAAACGGTCATGCAATACCACAACCACTCTCGTGTTGTTTTATTGATATTGACTGTTTCTTGACGGTCAATACCAAAAAGCTTTCACGACCAATGTATTATAGACAGTCTCAAAGTCCATCGCTAATGTACAATCATATCAACTCAAAAAGGTTTTCGTTCTTTAATTAACTTTTCGTATGTTAACGCTCTATGTCCGGCCTTGCAATTTCTCTTGGAACATCACTGAAACATTTTGGAGTCTGAGTTGTCTTTATCGATGTACCTCAATATTGTACTCACAGAAGGTCTTTAGAATCTTTCATGCGTATGATTTTAAATAATGAAAGATAAAAAGGTTCAAGTCTTTGAATTGTTTGGAAAAATGCTTCCACATCCGATCCAAACGGAAATTACGTGGATACAGTCGCAAGTTCAGGAAGCTTGAAACGTAGTTAGACGGAAGTGGCACTTGATACATTGGCCCGAAGTTAACTAGCTTAGGTCGGCCTAAAAGGAAATTAACTAGACACGAACTGTAAAAAACAACGAAAGAAATCTATCGATTTCCCTTTTACCCTACTTTACACAGCATCTTCAGTTAGACAACCGGCAATAACTTATACTTTTCCCTGATTCCTGGTTACATCAATCAGTTGCTGTCCTTCCATGCGTTAATCTACTTATTTGGTGCCGTTACGTAATCGATCACTACCAAAATCAGATTGATTAAGTACTCCATTAGTTGGCGATGGAGTTTGAACCCTGACCAAATGTCTCACAAGTTCTCCTTGACTACTCAGTTCAAACGCAGTCGACTCGAATTCACACATTTCCTTCAGTTATACAAACCTGAGCTCAACTCGACTTATAAGTGCTCGACCCTTTATAAAATTACTTTGTCTCAGAACGTTCAAGGAGAAAGCCGACCAACGACATGCAAAGGCGTTAAAAGCAATGACAATGTACGGACAAAATTGAGGGGCAGAAGACAAATAGCCTTGCAACATTTTTTTTATTATGCTCATCCATTGCTTTTTCTAGTTTGTAAAATACAGTCATTTTATGTAAGAACAATTTCACAAGAACACGAGCCTGGATTTTGCCCAAATTTTAAGAACAAACTGAGACTGACGCTCTGCAATGTCATAAGTCATTTCCAAAAAATTCCTTCCTACAGCTTTTTCATACTGAACTATAGAATAAAACACACACATTCTTAAACAATTTATAATATAACGAGTAGCGTAAAAACGATTTAGAAAAAAAAAACAACTGAAGTGTGAAAATGCGCTCTATACGATTCCTTATCTTTTGTGTTTTTAAAAGCATTAAACCACCTATTTTTTGAAGGTTCTTTGTGTCGGAAATGAAGGCGGCGTGCGATTTGATGTTCTACGTCAATTGAAGAACACATTAAAAAACATTTCAGACTGAAAACTGGCAAAAATTCAAGAACAGCCAGCCTCAATTAGAATTTACTGGTTCTTATGAATAACAGTGTGTTAAAGATGTCGAATAGTAAGTGGCTTTTTGATTGGCTCCGATTACCTATTCAAATCTTCTTGTTATAATAGGAACCTTTTTGCAGATTACTGATAAGACATGCACATGCTCTCATTGTTTCTGGCGGCATGCGTGAAAGTGATTAGGGACCTTATGGTATTACAATTTACAGCAACGCCCACTGCAGTCTACGACAACAAAGAAAGAAGGTTTTACCAAAGAATACAATAAACTAAGTGATAAAACACGCGAAACAACGCATTTAAACTCGCCGTTGTCTTCATAAACACCACCTGCTAAGCTGTAGCTTTATGTTTTAATAAAGCATGTGTATGGGCAGCAGAACAATTTTATCCCCTCAGTTGTTCGGACTTAAACCTATATCGGTTTCTCAAATATATTTTAGCACTTCCTTAGAGATTGCAGCCAAAAAGATAGAACATTAAATATAACGCAACAGATAAAGAGCAAGTGGAATTTTGTTAGTCAGCTTCGCTGAGACGTTGCCGTCCTAGCAAGCTAGGGTCCCTATCAAAAAAAACCCTGAAAACCCTTGGACTCTTAGTTAAGTTTTCAATTAAAATACAGCTGATATAGCAAAGAAAATGTTAACTGGTGTTTTCTGTAGAATAAAAGGTTTGGCTTCCCGTTACCATACATTATTAAACAATCAAAAAAACACTTCTTTGATGTTTGGAGATGCGAATTGGTTCTTCACCAGGTCTTATAATATTCCCTACCTAATTAGTTTATGGGCTAAAAATAAATGGTTACCAGTTCGTGATATTATTTTTGCAACTCTAGATCGGTACGGCACATCTAACCGTACAAAATCAAGTGCAAAAAATCATTACAATTACCACTATAGGAATAAACACACTTGATTATCGAAATTAATTCTACAGCATAAGCAATTAAAGGTTATTACTAATCGAACTTCCCTTACCAGAGGAAGTCAGTTTCCTAAGGTTTTGAGTCATAAGCCGCCGTGCCTCGAATACAATTATCATGAGCAAGTCCGCTGACTAGGAGCAAATGTTTATCAATCATGAGTAGGATTTGATTTTAAAACAGAATTGTTTGTCACCCTCTCGCACTCTGCTTCTTTTTGACTTTTGTACTCACGGTTGCATTATAACATTATCTCGACTGTGCACAGCACGTGCAACTCTGGCTTACGATCACGACCTGAGCTGATACGTCCAGTGGACAAGAAGCTTTTGCGATAGCCACGTGGGCCACAAGAACCAGTTGCTTGGCTTCCTTCACTGGCTTCAGTTAACAAAGTTTCCTCTCATCAGTTTTTGTACCACAGAACATTTTTATCAACTTATAGAAGACTAGAAGCATGTCGAGTAATGAACCCTCTCTTGGTATCAACTCAGTTCCAAGTTCACCTTCAGGATTTCAGGATTTCCTGCCTTCTATCTATTCGCTGCACAACTTGCAGCTAGTTAATGGTAACTCAAGCAGTGAAAGTCTTTCCATTCCACTGGAACAAAAAAGGTATGATCGCCTGAATGGATCCCGAAAATCAAACAACGAAAACGAGCAGATGCTGTATGACGAACCAACGCCGATTTCAACAGGATCCGAATTCTCGCAATCAGCGATAGTGGCAGGCTTTTCTCAGGAACAAAAATGTAAAAGTAGGCACCTGATTCCTTTACATACGAGCTCGGAGTACAGTTCCTTTTGCTATGACGACTCAGAGATCAAAAACTACAATGGTCCAACGTGTACAAAACGACGAAAAATGAACAGCACACCAGAAGAGTTGAAAGATGACAAATATTGGGACAGACGACAAAGGAACAATCTTGCTGCAAAGAAATCGCGTGACGCAAAACGAAGACATGAAGATTTTATTATACAAAGAGCAACGTTTCTCGAGATTGAAAATTCACGTCTTCGCTTAGAACTGAGCTGTCTAAGGGAACAGAACGAAAGAATTAAAAAGCTTATTTGTTAATACTATACAATATTAAAGAAAAGGTTCAACGCCATAAAAGTTAACAAAACAACAACAACAACAACAATAAACATACTAATAATAATTATTTTCTTAATCATAATCATAAAAATAATAATCATATTAAAGATACTAATTTAAACAGGTTAGTTTCCTCACCGAGGTGATTTTCAGGGAAGTGCTATTAAAGAAAAGATATAACAAAAACAACATAATAAATATCGTAAACATGAATATTACTAGTTATAAAAGCTAGATAAATATAGTGTAAAACCTTTTTATTATAGTTAATCTGTAAAAACTTTTTACTTGGATTTAACAGTGTTAACATTCTGGATTGATCATATATCATTGTCGAGTAAGTTCTAATCCAACAGCGAACGAGTTTTGAACCTTTGTTTTCCCCGGTTGGTCCGTGATAATGCATTGATGATGGAGGGTGCAGGTTACGTAGTTGCTATCAAAGTCACGAAATTGGGTTATCTGTGGCATGGGGAATTGTATAAATGTAAAATTGCCCGTTGACACAACATATGGTTTATCTTCTTTGGCTCAAAAAACATTTAACATAAATGGATTAGAGCTATGTTTTGAACTTTGACAAGTATTAGTGATTCTAAGGTGAAGATATACAATTATTAAAATTGTTTGATTCACTCAGTCATGAAACCGTTTTCCTAAACACTGAAATGTTGCGGCATTCAGTTACGCATGATAACATTTAGTAGATTTGTTTCAATATTTAAATCTTGATAAAATTTACAAATCAGTAGTTCTTGCTGTGTGAAATTGTGTCAGGTGTTCGTCCTGAAATGTGTACTCATTTAGCTACATTATCTGCACGAATTAGGCTATTTGCATATTGATCTCGTAGTATATTTCTAAAATTTGATCATAAATATTAATAAAAAATTCATTATAAGACAATGCACTAAAATGTAACACTGCTTGTTAATCGTCAAAGAGGGTTTTTGTTATTTACTGGGGTGAAACAAGTATGGTATCAGCCAACGTTATAGCAGAGAATCACATCAAACGCTTTAAAGTTAATCACTGACTTGGCATTAAATATTTACAAGGTTTTTCGATGTAGTAGTAGGTAGTAGTAATAATAGTAGTAGCAGTAGTAGTAGTAGTAGTAATGGTAGTATTTAGTGGTGGTAGCAGTTGTAGTAGTTGTAAAGTAGTAGTTTATAGTAGTGGTAGTTAAGTATGTAATAGTAGTAGTAATGGTAGTATAAAGTGGTGGTAGCAGTTGTAAAGTATTAGTGTATAGCAGTAGTAGTTAAGAATATAGTTGTAATAGTAGTAGTAGTAGTAGTAGTAGTAGTAAACGTAACAGTAACAAATTTCTTTATTGGCATAGTGTTAGAAGTAGTAGTAGTAGTAGTAGTAGTAGTAGTTATAGTAGCAGTAGTAGTGTGGTTGTAATGTAGTGTTAACAGGACGTTTATTAGCATGTTCTTTTTACCAAAATTAATAAACTAACAGTAACAGTAAAAACTGAGTTCACTGACTTGGCATTTAGTATTTACATTTTTTTTCCAAAGTAGTAGTAGGAGGTGGTACTAAGAAGTTATATCAGTGTTACGATTTTCTCTACAGTATTTGAATGAAATAAGTAGACATATATCATTTACTCCAAAATAATTTTATTTAACTTAGTGGGTGTTTGTAGTTTTACTTATTTTGCAGAAAAACTGAAGTTATATTTTCAATTCTGTTTCGAAACAAGTGCAGACGGTTTTTGCAGAACGGAAATATCAATCGAGATCCAAACGTTTTATTGAAATTAACCGAGAGACTATTACGAAAACTTGAAAGACAGTAGCAAGTTAATTTTACTTTGAAGTATATTTGTGGAGAAAGCCAAACAACACTTCAGCCATTCAATTGTTAATTTAGTTTCGTGCAGATTAAAACGCATGCAACTCGAAACTTTTCAAACCTTTGATAACACTTAAGCTTACAATTAATACTTGCAAGTTTGCTCGAGACATAATTGTTAGACTGTTCGAAAGGGATATATTTATACAGTATAAGACGATTAGAATTTATCTTAACTGTGGTAATACTTTTTCACTTGTGGTTATGTAGGAAACTTTACGAATAATTATACACAAAAGATTAGTAAATACTTCATCCAATTGACGTCAAAGGACGTGTTAGTAATTGGACTACAGGTGCTGCAATTTTCATTTCGACCGCTTCAAAGCCCTTGGCCAAGGGTTAAGTGCATACATACACGGAATGAGCTGAGAACAGAATCTGTGACATTTTTTAGCGACGTTTTCTAAAGTCCACTGCTTTGAATTTTCGAATTTTCGGATGAGTATAGTGTGTAGAAAGCCATAAGAATTGAGTCGCTGGGCGACAAACCAACAACAAATTACATGAG
>JAOBYE010608965.1:0-12242 GCA_025403585.1 Parazoanthus swiftii
TTTTTACATGTACAACCGAATGGTGTTCTTGCACAGAGTCGACAGTTTTCATTATTATAGACACAATACCCCGCCAAGAATACTCCTTGAAAATGAAATTTGGCCCCTTGAATACTCCTTGAATTTTGTAGCTGATGGTCAGCACTAACCCTGGCTTTTGGACAGGGGGTTATTAGAAGGGGGTTTGTTTGAGACTTGGGACTCGATAAATATTCCATAACTGGAAGTTCGCTGGTAGTTTTATTCATAATCTTGACATGTAAAAATGCTTATAAAGGCCTGCTAAGGGAAAAGACCTCACAGTTCAGCAGTTTTAATAAAATTGTTAAAACTAGACAAGTTGAACTGATAAACGCGGTATTTAGTGGCTGGAGGACTTAATAGAGGAAATAGGAATAGCGATAGATGCTGTTATAAATCATCTTACTTAACATTTTGGGTGGTTTCAATTGCTTGGCTAAGTTTAATCGTGGTCCCTAGTTGTAGTCCTTAGTTCCACAATGGCCATATTTTCATTTTCACTCCGGTCATCACATTTTCGTGTTGGTCCTTTGTTCTGCAACCAGCCGATTGTATAGCCAGCCAATCATGTCTGAAGACTGCAAAATGATCAAAATGAAACAAGCCCTTCCGCAGTTGTTTCTGACCTAGCGTGCAAAACGCACGAAATCAGGGTTTGTTTCATTCTATCTTGTTTTTCAAACTTTCACACTTTTAAATATGTAATTTTAACTAAACATTTCAAATTTTAATTTCCTGTTTTAACATTTGTACGGAATAAGTACAAACTTTTCACTTTATATTTAATATTGTATTTTATAAAACAAACCATTTACGCATATTTGTATGAATCTCTTGATTTGATGTGTTTATCATCCAAGGCTTGCACAATTTTTTTACTTTGCTTTGTGATATAACCCCATATGGACGGAATGGGTTTGGGTGGAAGGGGATTCATGGGCTCCGCCACTTATCAAATCAGATATTTTTGATACTGCTTAACTGGTGCATGGTTTCGGCAGTGATTTCACATATGACACCGCCATTTTGAGTTTAGAGGCTACCATCATAGATCTGAATTTACTTGATTGATTCAAAACTAACAGTGTTGAGAAATTTATTTTCCACGTAAAAATAATTTTTAAAAAAACAATATAAATTACTTTAAAATGATCAATCTTTACTCTTGACCTAAACTGTCACTCAAGATTTGATTGCCATAGCAACGGCAATATCCAGATAGGGCCATTCAGCATAAACTGATACACCAATAACGTGACATGCGCATTGTCACACAGCAATATACTGCCGTATACCTCTTCTATAATGGGGCTTTGTAAAGCCGTGTCAGTATTTTCACTTTAGGCATACAACAAACCTGTATTTGTTACAACTATTTGACGTTGGAAACAACGTTCTGTGGCTCAAGCGGATATTTGATAGTTGCTAAAACACCTACGCTCCCAGATGAATATTGAGATAGCGTTGTTTCCTCGCATGAAGTTCTGTTTCCGTTGTCCGATTCACCGACAACGTTTTCGGCCTGCATATCGGTCCCTTTGTCGCTATACTGGCTTGATAACGTCTTTCGTCTTAAAGGCAAAGTCGGCGGCATTATCACACAAGATTTACTAACTTTATCGGTAAGCGAGTCTTTGCCAAGATAAGCTAATTCCTCCCACAGCGATGGCTTCTTTCTTTTCCGCTGCTGTTTTCCGGCAGAAAATTGTAACTCAACATTGGAATCCATTGCCACCATCTCCAATCTTTTTAGCTGGAGCTCCAACTGAAAAACAAACAAAAGTTAGAGACCAACCATGCAGTAACCAAAAGGAAACTTTTCACTTAAAAGTTATACAGCTCCTATTTAATTTTGTAACTGCATGCCCTTCATATCCTTACTGCGTAAAAACGACTTCATCTTATAGCTAGATGAATTGGCCGCACTCGTTCACTGTCTCTCTCAATCTCCACAGATCATTGCAAAACTGTGGTTAATTGACTTTTATGGAAACCGTGGCTTTCGCGACAGTAGCAACGGGAGCGATTATACGGAAACCGGGCTTTATAATTTAACTAAAAATGGTTCTTTCTTGTCTCCTTGATGTATACACTCTTTTCTGTTATAAGAACTACTTTATAAGAACAAGGCTCAGATTTGCCGTAGATTTTAAGCAAATGTATGGGAAAAATTAAGAACACGAGGCTCAGTCAAATTTATTGGTTCTTACTAAAAAAGCTTGTAGTGTCTCAATATTTCCCATTAGTTTCAGAATGAATGTTTCAGTTGAGTGCAGTAATTATATTTTTGAAATACAACGAAACAAGGACGATTAAATGGTCGAAACGTGTCGGCGAAACGCAGAAACGTTGAGTTTAATAAGCCAATAAATTAAAATTATTTCTTCATTATTTGTTTTCACAATAAAAGCGTGTCCACAGGTCCGTAGCAAGCCTTGGAAAACTGGGAGAGCACCATCGAGAGCCGAAGTTGCGACCCTTCTAGGGGGGTCCGGGGGCATGCATCCCCGGTAAATTTTAAAAATAAGTTTGCCTGAAAATATTTTTCCTGGGTTTTAAACACCAATTGAAACAAAATCAGCGTCTAAAACTAGTAAAACATTTCCCGTTTTTCCTCAGACTTTGGATAGGTTGCTGAACTTGACACATTTGTTGGGGGAAAAAACAGGGGGGAGGGCCACGGGTCTCCCCTGCCCCTCCCCTTGCTACGGCCCTGGTCCATGTGAAATGATATCGCTGAGTACAAGGGCTAGTTATAAGCTAAAGTTTCAGGCAATATACGCTAAAGTAGTAGAACTTCAGTCTCAAGCCTGGTTCAAGCTAAGCCGGCAAAAAAATGTAAATAAATAAAGGAAAATGCAACTTAAGGAACACCTGTGTAAGCTTTTTCAATCTCGTTACCTACTTGGTACTCCTTGGTTTTTCCCTTAGTAATAAGACTCCTTGTGCATACGCCGGTTTATTTCACAAGTGTGAACCAAGCTTTTGTTTCAGGAGCATTGTGTTTTCAAAACTGCTCTCAAGTGTTTACTTCTATTTAAAATCAAATGAACAAAAATGGCTTGAACTAGAGTCCCTCACAACCTATATACATAATGCCATGGTTACTACTTTATAAGGATTTTATACTTTTAAGCTACAAAAGCATAATATTCCTACCAGAATTGGTTGTCTTCTCATCTGGAGGAGTCTAAATCATGGATTTCGCCCTGTTACAAGCAGACGGACAGAAAACAATCATAGTCATTTTGAAAGTTCTAGTTTCATCAGATAGGAATCACTTCCCTGGTTAGTTCAAGCCATTTTGTTTCAAATATGAGAGTGCGTCAACCAATTTTGAGGAACGCCTCATTTGGATAACAAACCATACAAGACAGGTGCATGATAATCCCCTCCCCCCCCTCCCCCCCTCCCCGTTATAAGCCACCAGGTTGTAAGCCAACCGGGACAGTTAACTTTAATACATACTATAGACCCTCCCCTACGTTTTCAGCAAGTTTTTTTAAAAAACTAAACTTTGGGATTATTTCCGAGCGCTTGGCGCTTATTGTGTTTTTTTGTTTTAACTATCATCTGCTAGTTTGTTTTGTGTCAGAATCAGCCAACTCTTACGAACGATTTTTTTTTCTTTTCTTGTTCTATTTCTTTTCTTTATTCTTGTTTACTTCTTTCATAACCCTTCAGCCACCAGTGCCATAGCCTGCCACTATTTATTAAAACAAGTTGTAAAATAAAATACAAAGAGTAGCCCCAAATCCATAAGCCTCTCGGTTTGGAGGGGGCTTACTCGCCACAAATATTTAAGAAATGTAAAAATCACCCACACACACACAAAAATAGTAAATGCTGGTGAATTTAATAAAAAAAAATAAACGAAAAGAAGTCAAGAGCCGATAACCTGCATTTTATGACATGTAGTAAAGCAGACTGCTGCAATAGATGTTAAATGCCTTGCTAGCTTTCCAGTCTTTATTACACAGCTACCGCAACTTTCAAACGAAATATATCTCTAGTTTGGAGTTTGGTTTTGGGCTTTCTCTCTGTCAGTCAAATACAGCAGATGAACTACGCGTCTGAAGACAGAATGTAATCAACCGTGACGCATCAACATACCACTTTGCCCCTATTCCATTATGATTACAACATTTGGAGCCTAAAACTTATAGCTCAATCTTTCATTCAACAAATTTAATTGTCTGCTCAATAAGTATAGAAATGAAATCGTTTTTACTTATATTAAGATACTTTTAGATAGCAAATCCATACCATTGTCGAGCTAACAAAGTGGAGCAAGTACGACAGTGTTGGATCGAGTCGTATGTTACATGTTACTTGTAAGTGGACTTACCATGTCATTTTGTATCCTCAGGGTTCGGTTTTCCACCTCCAGTCCCTCCAGCCGGTTTTGGTTTCCCACGTGAACTTGGTCATGACACGTGATCTCTTTAGGTTGGTGATGTAAGGTGCTCAAAAACTGGCGCTTGTTCAGCGGGTTGCCGTTGGGGTCTTTCCACATTTTAATCGCCTATGCACAAGCATGAGTGAGTCAAACATAAGATGAAAATAATTTAACAACAAAAAACAAAATGCTCTCGCTAGTTATCAAACGTAACAACTTCCAGTGAAAGCTTACAAAATGAAACAAGTTATTTCAAATTCTTTAATTGTGAAAAAAGTAAGAACACATCCACGTACCTTTGGAATGAAAAGAACGCTAAGCGTCACGGAAGTGCAGAACAAAATTACCGCACAGATGAGGCAAAATCCGACACTGGGATTGGAAGAAGAGATGTAGGAGACTGGTACACCTATAGCACACAGGAGGACTACGTTGTACACGCTGATACCAATGAACCGCGAGTCATTGAGCACAGAGATGGTAACTTTACGGGTCTCAAATGCTAGAAACAAGCCGAACACGAGCATCAAGCTGTGGAATGCATAGAATGTGACCAGCCAGGCGGTGGAATGGGGACCAGAGCACTCCTCGCGACATGGGATAATTTCGTAGTCACGGTCATCTGATAACTGTTTGAATAATACACAGAAGATGTTATACCAGCTGTAAAATCTTGTTTCTTTGCCCCCGCTCCATCCCCCAAAGGTGGCTTTAGAGGTTCGGTTATCAGCTATCCAAACCTTTTTGAATTAGCAGACAGCGAAGTAAAATCAATAAAGAAGTACATAGTTTGGATTTATTTGGAAAGTAATGTAAGCCACTCTCTTTTAAAAACCACTGATTGTGATGTAAACATTTTCAGTTTTAAACTGCAATGTCTTGTCAGATCTGTTGTAAATACAAGTCTCAAAATAAAACTGTTCTGTGAATGGCCAAAACACACACCAAACTCTCACCCTGGTCTCTGTTCTTTTCAGATATATCCTCGAGTAGCTTCAAAACTTTCGTAAGGGATAATATAGTATTTTTAATATAGCATAAGCTAACACATCCACAAGCACAAACAGATCCTATGTCATTCATGACTCCATTCTTGAATAATCTTTTTTCCTTAACCTCATTTGGCCCAAAAGCTCAACAACTTTCTCTAAACTTTCCGTGAGAAGATGTAGTATCATCCATAGGAATAAAGCTGTCATGTCCACAGTCAGGAACAGAATCAAAGTCATTCAATACTGGATCCTTGAACATCCTTTTCTTTTTACTCTTAATCATCTGCAGGTCCAGATCTATCACATCCACAAGCACGAACAGACCCTATGTCATTAATTACTCTAACCTTGAACATCCTGTTTTCTTCACCCTTGAATATCTGGCCCGGAAGCTCTACAGTTACCTTTCCGTGTTGAGGGATATAGTATCATCTACAGAGAAAAGGCTATCTCCTCCAAAAGCACGAACAGAACTTTAAACATTCATTATCCCCTTCTGCTCATTCTTATCTGGCCGAGAAACTCTATGGTTTCTGTGGTATAGGATGTACCCTGAGGGCAAAAGCTATCACGTCCACAAGCACGAACAGACCTTATGGCATTCATTACTCACTCCTTGAACATCCTCTTCTCCTCATCTTTATCTGGCCAACAATCTCCACAGCATTCCGTAAAGGAGGATGTAGTATCATCCACAGAGACAAAACTATTTCGTCGGCAAGCAGGAACAGACCCTGTATCGGTCACTTCTCAACCTTGAACACCCTCTTCTTCTCACCTTCATCTGGCCAAGAAGCTCCACGGGATCTCTTGATGGGGGATGCAACATCATCCATAGGACCAAAGCTATAACGTCCACATGCCCGAACAGACCCTATGTCATTTAATACTGTTCCCTTGAACATCCTTTTCTCCTTACCCTTATCGAGGATGTAGTAACCATGTACAGGTCCGGAGATATAACGTCCATAAGCATGAAAAGACCCTGTGTCACTTAATACTGAACCCTTGAACATCCTCTTCTCCTAACCCTTATCGAGGATGCAGCAGTCATGCACAGGTCCAAATCTATTACGTCCACAAGCAACGAACAGGTCCTATGTCATTTAATACTGAAACCTTGAACATCCCCCTCTCTTACCCTTATCGAGGATGCAATAGCCATATACAGGTTCGGAGATATAATGTCCGCAAGCATGAATAGTCCCCAGGTCATTCATTTGTCTGCAGTCGCCCCAGGTCATTCATTTGTCTACACTGGTATTTACCCTTATTTGACCCAGAAACTGCACATCTTTCTGTGATGGGAGATGCAGTATAATCCATGGAAACTAAACTATCACATCTACATTACTTTACTCTTGAAGCCCTCTTCCCCCTTACCCTTATCTGGCCCAGAAGTTCCACAACTTTTCGTGTGGGAGGATGCAGTGTCATCCACAAGGACAAAGCTACCACGTCCACAAGCACGAACAGTCCCAACAAGCGAATCAGGTCCGAGTCGCGAACAACCTGTGACAGCCACAATCAACCAAACAAGTTATGATTAATACTGTTTTTAAATTGAATAGTGATCTTGAAACCCTTTTTAAAAAGCAAAAGGGTTCTAAGGCACATTACCTATACGTAATGTTCAAAAACCCAACTAGTATTAATCCCGGGTTAACTCTTAGCAAAACCTATAGAGTTAATTCAGGATTAGTACTAATAGATCAGGCTTTGAACAACCGGGCCCAGAACCGTAGGGGGGATTCTGTTTTGTGAGTTATTTCAGTCCAACTTCATTCAAAGACAGGCAAGAAATGCTTACATGTATTGCGCGTGATAAGTCTCGCCACCAAACCTTTCGCTACACCTAATCAGTTAGCAGACTTCATTTTCAAATCTTACTAGGGTTTTTCATTGTATAGTATGAATGCGCCTGCAGTTTTTAGCAGCTTCTAGCCTTAGTTGTTTGTTCATTAAGTGCAAAATTTGTAACCAACGAAGTCCTGCTTTGATAGGTATGACGTCATGAGGACAGCGTAGTAGTTGCAAACTAAATTACTTAACCGTCAAGCTTCATTGCAAAAGCGATAATACAGTTGACTTTTGATAACTCGAGCCCTTGATAACTCGAACCTTCCGCTAACTCGAACTAAATTGATTCTCCATTCAAGTCGCTTTCTCACTACTTTACTCTCGATAGCTCGAACTTCTGACAACTCGAATATTTTGACACTTTCCTTGAAAGTTCGTATTATTAAGAGTTAACTGTTCAGGTTAAGTTAAAGACCAAGGAAATAAAGAAAACAAATCTGAAAGGGGTCAGGGTAAACTAAGAAAACTCGAGTAAAATGATAACAAGCCGACTTACCCTCCTTATCTTCTTGACGTTTGTAAAAATCTGATGCACTCGCCAGGTCTTTGAGAACATTGCACCAAACGCAATAGTGAAGCCAAGGGTTAGTAAACAAAGTCTTGCCTGAAGACAGTCAGTGAGTAAGTGTTAGTTGGGTTACCAAATCTTATATAGTACTGAACACGTGCCTGTCGATTTTTAGCGAAAAAGTTTGAACATTAAGCTTTTCCAGCTGAGGTTCCTGAAATCTTTTCGGCATTCAGGATTCAATGCTGTTTTATTGTTTTGTGAAAAGACAAAGGTTTTCACCCTGTTCCGGTCTGAGATATCACTTAGGTGGGGAAATTCAAAAATTCGACTAAACATTTTCTACTTTCTTCTTTTCCATTTCATTCTTAAATATTTTCCTAATTGAGCCTGTCAATACATGTTTATCATATATAAAAAAAACAGCTGTTACCGTTTTCTAAAAATTTGTTTTTGAAAATCCAAGAGTGCGGTCATGTTGTGTAAAGACTGTTGCAACGGAAAGCATTAGCTTAGGTCAAGATTTGCATATAAGATGGCCAGCTCTTATCTGTATCTAATTGACTCTTCCTATCCCTTGAGATAATAACGACTTATAGTAGGATATATATAGCGCTGTTACACTAGTTATTGACAAAACGTAACAACAGGGTAACAATGTTAATATCTAGTTTATGCACTTTCAGAAATATAAGAAATATTAAAAGCTTAACCCGAGAAACCTTGAGAGTTTGGGGGGAGGGGGGGAATCAAATTGACTCCCCTTTTTTTGCTTCTTGAACGAATGTTTGTTAACACGTCTTTTGACACTAATTAGATGAGATCACAGCTGATGACGTCTGCACAATAAGTCACGCAATTTGTGTTGTGACTTCGAAATTTCACCTTTTTACTAAAGAGTGACTAATTGCAGACAGTTTTACAATGGATTCTACCTACTTTGTAGTTTTCAATCGCCAAATGTTGTTTATTTTCATTTTCAGCACTGTAATTCAAACTTGACTAAAATCTGAAAAACTTAAAAATCCAAGATGGCGGCTACATTTTTAAGTTTCGCCCATCATGGTTGCCATGGAAATCAATTAGACATCACGTGACTACGCTTAATTGAAAGTGCAAACAAAGCTTATCATATGTGGCAACTATCATTTTATTTATTTATTTATTTATTTATTTATTTATTTATAACAATACTTAGTCAGGATGCTCTCTCACATAGCTGATTTTCAGAGAGGTCCTGAGATATAACATGCTACAAATACCAATTAAAACCAAAAATTACATGTAGGTTACAATGTTTTAAAATCTGGCAAACGAATGCATTAAAAATACTTATTTACAATATCATGTTTATCGGATGAATTGTGACGAAAGTAGAGGGGGTCCGATTGACTCCCCCCCTCTCCCTCCTCAGATGCTCGCGTAACCTTTTTTGTTCAGTGTTTCTATGGTTAAAATAAGAAAGCCAAAAAAGAGCTTTCCTGAGTAAATGAGTCTTCCACTGGCTCTTCCGTAGTGCTGATAGACTTAGGAAGATCATTCCAGAGCAATAAAGAAACTTCTGTCGTTAGACGTAACTGTTCTAGATATAGGAATACTGAGCAGTTCTCGTGAGGAAGATTGAAGTGAACTGGCATAGCAACGTCTCTTAGGAAGATCTGATTTATTGTGGAAAATAGCTTGACCGTCGAAAGGTTAACAAGGATAGTTCTTACCCGACATACTACAGTGGCCATGAGCTCCGATAATCTCCCATCCAGGCCGTACAAGAACACAGTGGAATACAGCATAACACAACCAAGGATGATAAAATTATTTAGGGTCGGACTCGACAGCTTGATGTACCTGCCAGAATGAAAGAATGGTGTGCTGTTGTTTACAACAAATCGTGCAGGACAAATTGAACGTACTTTGTTAATTTTGTCTCGTTACAAAAATTGCCTGTATACTGTGAAGTCCCCAACAAAGCCGCCCCCAGTTATAAGCCCCCACACATAAAGGCCAATCTAATGTACCGTAATACCTCTAACAAGGACTCATACGGACCACCCAACTGTTAATTAGCTGTTAAGAACTGAAAATAGAATCTGTCCCAAGTGAAATTGCTTCCCAAGTGAAAGATCTGAATCTAAGTAACTTCCCAAACGGAAGGTTTAGCCGACTAACGGCATACTAAATTGTTCAACTAGCATAAACAGTCACCTCATCTCTAAGGACTTCAAATGTTTACTGAATAGTCTCAAAGAAACAAAAAATAAATTCCAATGATAGACAGATAACAATGGCCAATGGTGAATTGTAGTTACATCCCCCGGGGAGTGGGGAAAGTATTATAAATTTCAGACGTTCCAGACCTTTAGAGTGGGGGGCTTATTAAAGACTCTCTGACAGCCAAAAACAAACTCGTTACTTTCTTCCGAAATGCCACAGAGAGCAAAGTTGAATTTTGCTCTACATGAAGCAAAGTTAAATTTTAAACTTTTAAACTTCAATTAGCGTCTTTGCGTTTGGAGTAGTTGCCCATTCTTCCAAGCCAGTGGAATATGTTTAATCGCTCGACGGCACAAATTTTGGCGTGAAAGTCGATTTTGTGGAGGGAAGAAAACCGGAGAACCTGGAAGTCGGAAGGAGATTGACAAACGTCAGCCCACATGCGAGGCCTTGGACTAGGTGGAAAGCATGAGTACTAGCCACTCGGCCATCCTGACCCAAAATGGCGGCGAGTTTTACCAAATACGGTTTGAAGCAACTAAGGATCCCGGGTTCGTTGTTCCTATACAACGTCTCACCTTTTACTTCTGAATCGGATGTTAAAGGCCAAGAACACCATAGCCAGCACAATTCCGAGGCTGCTTGCCACACACATGGTAATGTAAAGCCACAGTGGCACTTGAAGAAATTCTTTGCGCCTTCTTGTGACGTCTCGGGGCACTTTGCCCTCTGCGTCCAAAGCAAAACAAAAGGAATAAAATGGCTTTCGATCAAGATAGAACTAAGTGAAAATGATTTATGGAAAAAATGGTAGACCAACTTGAAAATGTTTCATACCAGGCCACAGGTTTCCTTTTCCAACAAGTTGTAGTTCATCTTTTTTGGGATCAAAGTACCCAACAACAGCCGTACTACCATCTGGGAAGAAATATCGTAAAGATGAAGAGATTAACTATTTCTATTTATATTTTGGGGCTTAAAGTGCCCGCACCATATTAAATTTTTCTAAAGAAGGACCTGTTACACTTAGAACTCCATAGTTTTGTGACCTTGCGTAGACTTCATAAAGGAACAATTTTATGTGTTAAAGTTGTATTTGTTGACAAATATATTCCCATAACAACCGGTTTCTAAGTGAGTGTTAGCGTAACTTTTCTGACACTTCTTCATAATTTTTTGTTTGCTTGATTTCTCTCCTATGAAATTGTTAGTTTATTCTAACAGAGCTCCACTGACTTTGAAGCAATTAAAACCTTTTCCTGATGTCATAAAAACTCTAATACGGCCGCCAGGAAATTCAAGATGGCGGATTTTTTGTTTGATGTGACGTCATAATTGACTCAATCAATACATTTTTATATCCGCATTCATTAGCACGGCAGTTTTTGGAAAAGATAGCACTTATAAAAAGATAGCACCCCCCCTCTCTAATCAATGACAGCACTCCAAAAAGCCAAGTTTGAATAGGATATTATGGACTTAGGATATGTTCGTTAAAAAAAACGTGCATTGAGCAATAGTATTGAGTTAAAGTCGAATGCGACATAAAAATACATACACATATTTAAACAAACACTTGGTTTTCCTTCGACAGACTTTGCACGACCATGACCTATGATGTCATATACAAAATCCTTACCTGGATTTTGTTGCAGAATCTCAACCATTCCATCGTAGCGATCCCCGTCTTCGAAGAAGGAGACTTCGCCCTTATAAGCAAAGAAAAAAATGTTATAAATGCTGATTGCACAACATGTAACAAGTAATTTATCGCATAAATAGTTTGTGCAGAGCCAAGGTTTGGGATTGCTTAATTTAACTTTGCAACGTTCTGCACCTGGAAGGGGAGAGGGGGAAGGGAACGCTCGTTAAGCATTTTATAGGAGAGCTCCGCCCAGGGGATCAACCGTGCAGGCCTTCTTCCATATACCATTTTTGCCAAAAAGTTGTGCCCTTTTAAGATACACCTAAACAGAAAACGGTACTTCGATTACCTTCCCATCGAACGGTGACGGTACGAAGCGAGTTCTTATAGGAAAAGAAAGGATAAACAAGCGTTTTGGCTCGTCAGGGATTTTGTTTTAATGTTTTTAATTTGATTAGACCCGTTAAAATGCATATTAGGTAAAGTTACCGCGCCTGCTCAAGCTATTTTAATGACCCTAAAACATTTAAAAGATTTTCGATCTGCCGTGATATGCACAAATGCACCAGAAAAAGCTTTCATGAAATAGCTGTATAATGGGACTTC
>JAOBYE010609076.1:0-12241 GCA_025403585.1 Parazoanthus swiftii
AGCCTCGCAAGGGACCCAGAGTCCCGTTGCTATGCCTCCAGTCGGCAAACACCGCCGCAAAAATGTATTTAAAAAAATAAAAAAAAGAAAAGATAAAAGTGTTAGAACCCAGGCATCCTTGCACCTGTCTGTTATCTATAGATAATTTTATTTTTTACTTTTTCTAGAGCCAAGGTTTCAATGTCATTTGAGACCCTTCAATGGCTGGCGCAAGAACATGCATGCAATAGAGCCCCTCTTAACCAGCTCCCCTCTGAGGTCCAGAGGTACCTAGTGCAGGCACTAGTGTGTGCTGGTTCGGCCACAGATGACCTTTCCTTAAGGGACCAATACTGGAATCAGGTAAGTACATTACAGATTGAGTCTTCAGGTTCCAGATTTGTAAGTCACAGTGTCCCTGGCAGCAAGGTGATTTTGAGTTTTTGACGAGGCAGCTTGGTCAAATAGTTTCAAGTGCTGACTTGTCACCTGAAGATTTTGATTGCAAATCTTTGTCCTGCTGATCATATTGATGCACATGTTGAATAGCCACTGTAGCCTAACTTCAAAGCAGTGTTAGAGGGAGAGAAAAGGGAAAGATTCTGCATTCCTTTTGGAATATAAATTAATTGTGTGTCCATTTTGTAATTGTAAAACTCACATTAGTCTGTACATTGCAGGGTTTCAAATTCGCCTCACCTACGTGACTTTCATATTGTACAAATAAAGACTTTATCACGTCTTGACCAATGGGACGTTTGTGTTCACCAAATGGTTGCAAAATTATGTATAGTTTCCAAAAGGAATGTGGGGACTTTGAGGCAGGCATTTCCTTCCCCTTTCTCTCGCCATTTTGCCCTTCTCATTTTCTCTCCTCCTCCCCCTCCCTTTTCCCAACTTTTTAATGTAACTATGCAGGCTATTTAGTAGCCTTTTGGCCCGTCTGCCTCCCTCCTTGTCAGTTGGGTTCTTTAATCACTGAATTAGTTTGTGTGGCCCTTTATGGAATCTATCAGGACGTTTGTAATGTTACCCTGGTTAAAATGCAGTCATTACAGTCAACGGAAGGTCTTTGATAACTGTATTCAGAACTTTTTTGTGCTGTACACAAGAGGAATCCCACGGTGGTTAGACGCTGATGTGCCTAGTGTTGTGACAGCGAACGAGCACGGCATTGTAGTGTGACAGTGATGGCAACTGACAGTGCTGTCACAGTGGTGACAACTGGTTATTTCTTTATTTTATAAACAAGTTTCCTTCCAACAAAACATGTGACACGTGATTGATCTTTTTTAGTTCTTGCAGGCCCTAAAGTCTCGTTTCACCAGCTTGTGTCATCAATCCAACTTTGCCAAGATTGCTCAAAAAGAGTCTGTTAAAAGTGAAGTGATGAGCCTTTTGGAATCATTCCGAGGTGTTGCCATGGCTTCAGGTTCTTGTTCAGAAAGTGCCAAGACTCTGTTTGCATACATGGCTCCCATGTTATTTGACAGCGTGGCACTCCTGAATATCTATCAGAACTATTCGGAAATTGTGGTGCTGGTGTTGGAGCTGTTTGTGGATTTAATTGATGCACAGATTACCTATCTCAGTGATGTAAGTTGTTAATGGCTATGGCCAAAAAAAATGAACCGGTTCAAAACATATACCGAGTATTGTTGTAAAACTAAAACAATAAGCCTCTAAATTCGAGGAAAATCCGTTGTTTTCGAGTTGTAAGTTTTGGTAAAAACTTAAGCCCCCCAATTCTGAAGAGAGATCAGATAGTAGTCCACCTCAACAATGCAGCTTCTAAATGCTGGCACAGACAAAAGAAAGGAAACTCGCAACTTTAATCGTTAGATCACCTTCTACGTTTGATTGACAGCTGGTAATATGGCTGCTGAAAGTCGACCAAATTTACCGCGAAGCTATTAGCCAATAAGCAACGAAGAGCGGCATGTGTAGAAATAATTATGCAGACCCGAGCTACGGCTGTGAACTGCAAGTAAATGTCCAGAGAACAATAGCCATTCTACCCCATGGCTGCCAGAGTAACGTTCAGTTTTGGCCAATTAAAATATATCCTCGGAAACCCAGGGCGTCGGGGAGAGCAAATCGAGGACACGGGGGAGGGGAAAGGAAGTCGGAGGAGAAAAAGAAAGGGAAAGGGAAGGGGACGCTCCTTTTCTCTTTTCAGTCCCCACTCTTCGCCCTTCCTTTCCTCTGTTCTTCTCTGTTCGTCTTCCCTTCCCGACGGTAGACCAGGCCCGAGTCAGGCTATGGCGTAGCCTCCTGTTTAGTAACAATTCATCCTCGGAAACCCAGAGCGTCACAAGTGCAAAGGCATTTCACTCTTCGCCCTTCCCTTCCTCTGTTCTTCTCTGTTCGTCTTCCCTTCCCGACGCCCTGGGTTTCCGAGGATGATTAAAAGAAATTCCAGGGTCTAATCAGTATAGTTTTTCCAAAATCTTTTTTGATCTCTACGCAGCCATTGATGCTCATCAACAGCTTCATCAATGTTCTAAGTAAAAAGATCCCCAGTTTTTATAAAAAATATACAACAGTTGTATAGACCTAGTAATGTTTTTCTCATGAAGTCTGCAGTCATTTGGCTCAGTTGGCTCTGATCAAAAAAGCGCATGAACTTTTTTAAAAATTAAAACAAATTAAAAGGTAAACGCAGCAACAAATTTGAAATGCAGATGCTGCCGAGAAACTGGGATTTTTTGTTTAACCTTACTGTGAAGTGCATTTATTCCAGGCCAGCAGGCTTTAGAGAAAAATAGTTTTTAGACTTGCAGTAGTGTCTGCTTCTTTCATGGCTTGCAAGTTTGTTTCATATATGTTCGTACTTAAATCCCTGTATTGTTTCCTATACTCTTTTATTTTAGAATCAATAAAGAAGTGTTTGCTATATTATAAAATTTGCAAAAAAAAATTATCTGTTGTTGATAAATACATTTTTGTTGTCAAAATCCACCAAAACGCATTATTTAAACATTGATTTCAAAACATGCAGAAAATAGAGAGATAAAGTGTAAAAGAAGTTGTAGCCAAAGGTTGACTAATAATAATTCTTTCACTTCTCCCCCTCCCAAGCCCCTGATAAAATGCCTGTAGTAATTGCTAGTACTATATTGCTATTAATGTTTCTGTCTGTGTTGCTATTGCTAGTAATATTGCCCTACTTTCAACCTGCAGGATGACACAAGCAAGCTTTACGAAGTCTGCTTGGCCCTAATGGAGACATACGCCAGGTGCAGTCTTGGTAAGTATATTATTTAAACAGAGACTCCGCTAATAAAGACTGGGGTTAAAGTTAGTGCAACCCAAGGAAGATATTATATATTTTGTCTTCACTGCGGATCTTTGAGATTGTTTCCTCTCGTTTTTTCTGACTATCTGTAAAAAATCTTAGAAACCGTTTAATGAACTGAGGCTATAATTGGTGTCTGTGCATTTTGTCACCATTTGTAGAATATTTGTTAGTGCGCGGCCTTCGGTGCTGTAGGTCCCTGGTTCGATCCTCGGTGACTCCAACGTTTTTTTCGACTTTCTTCTGCTCCGTGTAGTTTTAGCTTTAAATATTCGTAAAACGGAGCACTGACAGAGGAAGGGGGTTAAATTGCACACCGAGGGCCACAAGTTTATCAGTTATTTTAACCCTTACGTGTTACCCACGTTAAATAAGGTCGCTTTACCATTTTTTACCTTTTTATTTATTTGTAGCAAAAGTTATTACTGTAGTTCTAACGACCTTTGCTGAGCAATTAAAAGACTGTACAGTCGCACTGTGAAATATTAACCGCCAGTTTCTGTTTGTATTTCCAGGTAAACACACAAGTTCATCACTAGCCGAAGAAGAGCAATACTCAGATCTGTTGTTGTTGATGAAGATGCTCACAAATATCTTGTCCAAGGATTTTATCGAGTATATAACCTGTAGTGACGCCGGGACTGACAAAGTATCTGCCGCTGACCTGACCTTATATGGTCTTAATATCGTGATTCCTCTAATGTCATCTGAGATCCTCAAGGTCTGTAACATGTTCAGTCTATTGTTGAAGGTTGCTTTGCATTTCGCCGTAAGTCGTTGCAAACAGACGCAAGCCGTTAACGAGGCGGTGTTTGCGATACTTCCGCACCATCTTGTCTCTGTGTCGCATCCCAGGCAGACTGAAACATGGCGTAAAATTTCACTATCTGTGCGACTTGTTTGCGATCATCGGCGACGCGTCTGCAACAAATGGTAAATGTATTTCCATTGCCGCCAAGCCGCGACTTTTCGTTGCCCCGCGAACACCCTTTCACAAAGTGTTTGTGTCTGTTTGCTACAAGTTACGGCCATATGGAAAGTAACCTTTAACCATTTGACTCATGACGAATTGCTTAACTCTCTTTACTTTTCTCCATGCAATTCCTATTTGTTAGTTAAGAGAATTTTGCCTTTCATTTCAGCGAGTTTGGAGTGGATGATTAAAATTCCCTTACTCTCACAACCAATTAACTTTTTTTACACTGATACTGTAAGGAAAATAGAATATAGGTGTAAAGAATCAAAATTTTGAACCATAGCGGAAACAGTTATGTACCATTTATAAATTATTTAGAATATTTGTAGATAATTTCGGAGGAAAAGAGATAGGGGCGAGTTGTTAGTTTTAAAGGCATTTTTAGTTGTTTTTTGGTTTAAGGTAAGTTTTGAATTAATTTTTGGAGTTGATATTTAATGAACCAACACCACCTCGTATGCCATAGAGGCGGCCCTTGCTCGCTTAGGAACAGTGTTTTGTTGCGTTCTAACAATCTTTTTTCCCTATTAAATCTCCTCTCCAATCCCCTTTATTACAATCAAAATACGACCTGCAGCTCTCCTTTAAGAACACGAGCAAAGGATCCTTGACCTAGGCGTGCAGTTAACATGTAAACTCTTTCTTATTGCACTCGGGTTCGTTTTCAGTACATTAATACCACATTAGGTAAATTGAGCAACCAACACACTAGTGAATATCGTAGCCTTAAGGAGGGACTGCGTAGTATAAAGTTTTTTGTAGTTTTTGCCCCTACAGTGTGTCAGGAAATGATTTCTCTCCACAATTATTTTCCAAGTGAAGGATTCCCAGCATAGTTACTATTTTCCCTTCCCTTTCCCAAGAACATTCTTTTGTGTTTTTTCAGTTTCCTGGTCGGTGTTTACAGTTCGTCAAACTGGCGTCCCCGATTCGTGTAATCACTTATTGTTGATGATGATGATGATGTAAATTTGGATTATTGAATTGAATAATTAGAATTTGAAAACTAGTAGATAAACATATCCGGTTAATTTATAGCCACGCCCTGCCCTCCTTTCAAATGACCAAGAACAACAAAAACAACATTTTTTTGCATTTAAGACTTGCACGATAGATAAAAATGATATAATAAGAAATTTTACAGGGGAGCTGAAATAACCAGTGACGGTTAATCGAGTCGGGTGCCCTTTTATTGGATTAGCAGAAAAGGAAAAGCGGGTTATGTTGCCATAATACGATAAAACTTACGTAAAAAACATAGTGCTGTATACATAGTGCATAACCATAACACAAGAAACAAACATTCCTTCTATACCGCGTCATGTAGAACAAAAATCCGACGATTTTCTTTCCAATACTAAGGCCCAAAATTCTTTAATACCGCAAGTTTTGAAGTTCAAATTGCTTTATTCAAATCAAATCTGAAAAAAGATCTTCTCTCCTAGTTATATGTATAGTTTTTTTCTTTTTCTTTCTTTTTTAGTAGTTTTTTTTTATATTTTTGTAGTGTTGTCAGTGTGCTTCCAAATACTGAAAGGTCCATAAGCTCCATGGTTACCTATTTGGCTTTCTCGTCACTTTAATGCATTTTAATTTTAGTTTAATTCGTTGTAATATTTATCGTGTGACAAACTAGTAAACAAATAAAATAAATAAGTAGACAAAAATAACGAAAGCAGAAGAAGTAAAAACGATAGGGAAGTCGAAATCTAGCCAGCTGTTTGTCTCCTGCTGGTTCATTTTGTTTTCCTTTTGTTTTTATAATAATGTATTTTTGCATATTAGTTTTAATGTAAAGTATGAAGTGAAAATAACTTTGTGTCGTTCTCTTTTCAGTTTCCCAGTCTGTGTTCTCAGTACTTCAAACTAGCTACGTATGTTTGTGACATGTATCCGGAGAAGATGTCTCTGTTACCCGAAGATCTCTTCAAGAATCTGATGGGCACGTTAGAAGTAGGTTTGGCAAAGTATCCTTTCACTGATCCGTACATAAAGCAAACAACACTGAGTTTAGTTCAATAACATGTACTTGCCTAATTATTATGCGTCAGTGCGACACTGCCGGGGGGGGCGGTACTCAACTTAAAGTTTGGGTGGGGGGCTCCGCCCGGAAACTCAAACCCTGACCCAGCTATGAGGAAAAAGTTTTGCAAATTCATTCCCTGTTGATGATTTAAGCTAAAATGTCACTTATTTTTTGCTAAAACACGTAATTTCTAGACCCTGTTTATGATAAATCTTCCGGCAAAATTCAAAAATGTTATACCCTCTTCATGATCTTCAGACACTGCTTTCGTCGAAACAATGAAAAAGTTCGCCAGTACTACATATGGAGTGTAAGACACTCTATACCCGTCTTGGAAACTCTTCTTTTACGCAATGTACTTATAAAAATGGTGTTTCTTGTTGTTAAAAATTGGTGTGTAGTTGTGTGTGTGTATATATATGTATATATCCTGAAATTCTTGAAAAGAATAAGAACAATTGCGGTCCACGAATTTTTCTTGAGTCATTGCACTCCACACTGTATAAAAACTGTGTAAAAGAGCATATGCCATTTCCGCGCGCATACATTCCCCTTCTCCGGGTCCTTGGGTGCAGAAAGAAGCACAAACATTCAACATCTTGGATTTTTAGTCATTGTCCCCCGAGGAAGATCAGAGCAAACGAATCGAAAATTCGGAAACTTTTACAAAACTTTTACCTTTTTGCATTTTAACAGCCGTATAGTTTTTAACGTAGATCAGTTGCAACACTTTTAAGCTTCTTATGATCAAATGTACTTTACATTAACAATTTATTTCATCAATAAAGTATAATCTCGTCCAACTTAACGATGCACTGAGACAAAAATTAAACAGTTATGATAATCTTAAATCCTTAAGTTGGTAGTCAAAGTTTACTTAATATGGTCTCGATTTAAATCAGTACAAGAGACAAGAAAGTTGGAAGCTAGATCAGTCGATACTAAAGTTACAGTGTTTAGTATATCATATCTCAACTACAGCGGAGCAACTTGTCCAGTGTTCTTGACACTTTTCCAAACAGCCTGTCTTATTTCCTTCATTCGCAAGCAATACACGGCCGGATTAACCGAGGCATTGGTTAATAACAGTGTTACAGCCACTTCGATGGCGGTTTGTTCATTTGTCGTTGGAATGTTGGAATTACTAGCGGCTAAAGTGAGGGCGACACTTAAGGACGGAATGAAGCTCAGCAGAAAGATAAAAAGTATTGCCACCAGAGTCCATGAATGCTTTTTTATTTTCTTTATTTCTATGGCTTGGTTTTGTAGGTGAGCGGTCAATTGAGCTTCGCGAATAAGTTTCCTTTCGAAAATACGAACTGTGCGTAATGTAGCAACAGTTGCAGCTGTAACTAGAACCAGGGCGATAAAGATTGTAGCTGCCATAATAATTAATGATTTTTTTGTATCAACCAGATGAAATATTCCAATACTTATTGCCAATGCCAATCCAATAAACTCGGCCACAAGTATTCGAGGAATAGTAACGATTTGTTGGTATCGAAGGTGGAAGTGGAGGGCGAGAAACCTATCCACGCCGATGACTGCTATAGTTAAACATGACGCACCCGTCATTACTAAACCGATAAACGCGAAGAATTCGTTAAAAGTGCAGTACAAACTGTAATGACCGGTAATCCGTAAAATACGCGAGATAACTCCCCAGGGTTGGCTGATAAACCCAGTGATGAAGTCCGTCACTGCCAGGCAACACAGAGCAATATTGGACGGGCAATGAAGAGATTCAGTCTTCACTATCGCCAATATAACCAGCGCGTTGCCAACCGCCGCAATTACACCTGTGGGACCGTTGATAACACAAAACACAACGCTTGCAGTGTACATTGGGCCCGTCTTCTTTACGAACATGTTACAGTCCGTGGTCCCATAGTTGTTTGAGGCGTTATACATGTTCTATCCGTTACTTAGTGTTTGAACTGGGTTGTTTTCGCTTTCTTGGCAAACACCAAATGGTACTTTAGTTCAAGGTTTGTACAGCTGCGAAAATTGTTGATTCAGGCCGAGGCTGTGAAGATTAGATTGGGCAGATTTCCGATCAATTGCTTTACACTTCTCGTCTCTTTCTTACTATTAAATGGTTTGTCTGTGTCAGAACGAAACTGAATTAAACTTTGAGCTCGTTCGGCAGGAAGTGGTAAAATATAAGCAATCGCGAAACTTAAAAACTGAAAGCGGTCAATGCTCAACAAACCAACGTCTCTTTGTTTTTTTTTCACCTGCTGCCTATTGAGAAAAGAGAAAATAATTCATTTGAAGGCATTCGTTTTTATTCTAAGCTGAGTGAGATGTTCAATCATACTGAAATGCTAACAATGCTGACTGAAAACTGCAACGTATAAATAATGATGATAATGATAATTTTAGTAACAACAACAACAATACTAATAATATTTATTATATAAGAATGCTCTCATGCACTTGAGTGAATTAGAATACAAACGCTGGGTTAAAATACTAAAAATTTAGATTTACAATTATGTTAAGAAAAAATATTTTACAATATATGACCGCATAAAGTAAATAAACGTGATATTAAGAACTTAAACGATGATTTAAGATAGGTAGCGTTTTGAATTGTTTTACGAGATGAAATTATTTGACACATTTCATATGTTGAAGAGTTTGGTGGCGCAGTCTTATAACAAAAAAAATTTCTTTCCCCTTACCACTATATCTCTTCTAAATGTTTTGCAGACGTGAAAATTTTGTTGTGAAGTGTGACCATGCATGTAACAAAAGTTAAGGTGCTATAATCGTGATATCAGTCTGAACCGCATGCTGATAACAGCTTTAGTATGAATAGGATATTTGATTATTTGTAAAATAATTGGAAAAAAAATACAAAAGTGCTCACACTTTGTGACAGCGTAAGCGGAAGCAACTTTTTGAGGGAAGTTTGTTCGAAGTCCAATTGATTTTTTGTGCCGCATTTGCTTCATTAAAAACACCATCTTTTGTCATTATTAGCAACATATATACAGTTTTTTTACAGATTCTTGTGAAACTTTTAGGGCAATATAAACCAGAGTAGTGCGAAGTTCAAATCCTCTTTGCAACATTCACTTCAATTGAGATCGCCTCAAGCTACCACCTGCGAAGTTTGCTCAAACGATTTTGGCATTGCGTGGAAATTGTTTTCAGCGTCTTTAATCAACTTCCGATATCGAAACATCTGAAAAGTTAAGCAACTGATAGTTTACTCTTCTTTTGCCGAGCAGCAACACGCTGTATATATATTTGTGTCAAAACGCAAACCTCATTCTTAAATTCATAAAACTCGGTGAATATTTCCTGCTGCATTATTACTTAATAGGTTTTTCAATATAATAAACAAAGACCATTGTTTTGGGGGGTTTCTTGCTGCAAAATTTTAAATTTTATGTCTGTAAAATTTAGCCTCAGCTCAGCTGATTGTTAGTGGAATTACATTGCCTTAAGTATGACTAAGAAGTATATTGTCTTGTGGTTTCTTTGAGCAACAGAAAAGGTTTTTCCCCCATTTCAATCCTACAATGCAACAATGGCATTCATTTTTGAGCTACAGCGGTTGTTAGCTTTTAGAGTTTTAACAGTCTAAATCCTAAATCAGCAAAAATTGTTTTTTAAAACAATTGGACGTTTGATAGAATAGGACAATTAAAACAGTACTCTCTTGAGATTACCGTAATAGTCGGAAGAGATACCCAAAATCAAATTAAACTAAATATGCAAATAGTATTTGTTTTTTTTTATTACCGCAAGCGCCGTAGATGTAACTGAGAAAAAACAGACTCAGTCTTTGCAGAAACTGATGTTCAACTTTCTCACCTGTAGTTTGCTATTGAGCTAGCCTGTGGTTCAAACTATAGGTCCCAACCACAGACCATTTAGGTATCGCCAAATTTTACATTAATGATTGTAGGACCTTGATATTGAGACTTCCTGGTTAGGAGATCAGTTTCTTGTTTTTCTTCGATTTTCTTTTAGCTCTGCATCTTTTTAGTTTCCCATCTGAACGGGTATCTTGAACTGACCAGACTACCTACACAGGTCCAGTTTTGACATCCGTAGAACAAACACCAGGTTTTTTACTTTACTTGTCGATTGATTTTACATTTTCGTCTGCATCTGCAGCTAAAACCAAAACACGTCTTTATATTTTGGTTAATTACCTGTTCTGCATGTTAAAATTGACTAACTGCATTGTAATTATCTATAATTTGGAACAAGCAAACAAACACTTGGAAAGACAGTTTGACATTTTGAGTGAATCCCATGGCCGATCCGCCTTAAGTTTTTCTCGTCCTTGCTTCATAACTGATGCGTAGTTGATTTTAACGGAAGCTCTCTGTCGACTTGATTCGACCAGTAGCTCGTTCGAACATGTACGATTTTACCTCTTCCTGCCGATCATTCAACAATTCTGTCGTCAAGTTGATCTGTCCACGAAGCGCGAATTTCTATATAGGTAATCGCATGGGGCCAGGTGAAATTAAAGATCAATTTTATGCGTGTTTTGAAAGTTTCGCTTAATTGTCCAAGAGACGCGAGGGTAATTTTAAACTTTCAAAACACAAGTGAAGAATAATCTGTAATTACACGAGGCCTCATGCGATATTTGGTTCAAACAAAGAAACTGCATTTCCTGCTCGTAAGCTTTCGCAAACCGGGAAGCCATTGTTGCCCGCTAGCACTTCAAAAGTCTATTGAAACATCGCCGTACGCTAAGAGTTGCTAAGCAAACAACAGACCAATCAAACACAAGATTTCCTGCCCCAGAATTAGGTAAATATCCTCCCGTTATTAACCAATCATCGCGAAGTTATTTTACCCTCTTCCTGCGTTACAAACTGCGATAACAGAAAAAATACTCTGTAGTGTTCTTCCAGATTTGAAACTACACTCGAACGTAACGTTTTCCGCTTCTGTCGTTTATTTGTGGAAGCAAAGCTTGAAGAACTGATTTAGCCAGGATCTGTAAGGGTTGCACCTTCTAAGTATTAGACTTTTTATCATGATATAGCTATGTTACTTTCCTTGATCGAATTCAGCTACGACTCTGATATCGCCAAGATGTCACTGGAAGCTGTTTGTTCATTGGCCACTCACTCGTTTAAGGAGAGTCAACAGAGCGAACAAGCGCGAATGCAAGGAGTGCTGAGACATTTTCTTAAGGTAATGTTCTCTAGACGAAGTTTCTCAACTCTTTAGGCGGTTATGCTAATCTTTCCCTGTGCGGCCAAGTGGGTCGTAACGCTAGTTCCTCTCCTTAGTTTCAGCATATCAGAAGCAGGCACTTGACTCTTCTTGAGTCAGACACTAATCCATAGCAAGTTAGCCCCTAATAAAAGCAGGTGCTCACTGATTTATACTTATTATGTGTAAATTTGGGTCCAACAAGGGAGGTCTCCAATTTTTGCACATGCTTGTAGAGGGTCCCAACCCCCCCAACATCCCCCCTCGCCATATTGAAGGATTGGTCCCCTAAAGGCCTCTAGACTCAGTTATATGAAATGGGCAAGCACGATTTTAGTTTATTCCTGTGTCGACTAATTTGGACTGTTTTTTTCAAGTTTCCGTATCAGTCTTGCTTTTTGTGGTCAGTTGCGCTTGCGCAATGACCACATATGTCAGCATGCTCGATTCTGTGCCGTAGGAACGGTAGTGGGACCTGCGTATACGTACGGCGACCGTACGACGTACGGTTGTCAAAACAGGGGGGTAAAGCTGATCAGAATGGTTCCCGTGAACTCGGTGAAGCGCCATTTACCTTTTTCATTTTGCGTAAAATGAGATCCTGGTCTTTATAGTTCCAAAAGTGATTTTACCTTCATTTCACTAACGCTATCTTCTCTGTCTTTATTTTTGGAGACTCGTCCGTAAATCGTGAAAAAGAGCATTTTAATTTTCATGGGAACACCAATTCTATACTTTATAAAGTTTTGTTCAAACATTCCAAATA
>JAOBYE010609187.1:0-12241 GCA_025403585.1 Parazoanthus swiftii
AGGTGGTGGTGGTGGTGGTGGTGGTGGAGGTGGTGGAGGAGGTAATACTTTCTGTTAATCTTTGTTAGCTAAACATTTGACTGCATCTCATGTTTCATTTGTTTTCATCTTTGAGTTGCTGTTGTTTATTTGCTGATTTGTTTTAGAATCTTAATTTTGTTTTCAAGCTTCTTAGCTAATCTCTTACAAACTTTTACAAACTAATAGAAAAGCCTAACCAGTCTTTCAGCTGGATATAAAGGTAACAAGGTTTTGTTTCAAGGGAATAGTTGACAAATGGAGTTCGACATCAAAGAAACGCGTCAATCTTGAAGTGGAAGACAAATTTAAACATTAGTTCCGAAAGCATGAACCGCTTCCAAAATATCGCGAGAGAGCAAAGCAAGTTTTCAATTGAAGTTTGTGACAGACGGATCTAGTGAACACAGGAAGAATCCTACTGTCGTGAGACACTGTTATGCACATAAGTGTGACAGCGATAGCAACTGAAAGAGATGTGCACATCGCAGTCACACTAGTGGGACATCGCTGTTAGTTTTTACCGCTGTCACAGCACTATTGAATGCCACCACTGTCTCGTCAGTTTAAACATCGCTGTCAAAGCGATATCAATTGTCTCTCCTTCAACAGGGCTGCCATTTTCAACACTGTCGTACTAATGTTGCTGCCATCCCTGTGACAGTACTATCTAGTCCCCTGCTGTCAGAATGCATCTTAGTACACCGCTATCACCGTAATGCTACTATCGTAATTGTTCCCCTCAAACTCTTTTCCTGCGTAAAACATGTAAACAGGACTGAAAATTGTAAATACTTTCAGTCATGCTTACAACAGAATCTATAGACAATCACTTTTGTCATATTGATATTTTTAGAGTGCCTATTTAAATTATGAAATAAGTCCTATTTAAACTATTTTATGACGATTTTGAATAGGAAACTGTCGAGATCACAATTACAACTGCCGACAGTGGGCGAGCCGAGGAGAATGCAGGAGAAATCCTCGCTACATGCAAGTCTACTGCAAGAAGAGCTGCGCCCTATGTGGAAACGGTTTGTAAAGCAAAATTTACTCAATGCTGATTGGCTTAGAGCAAGGGCTTTTTTTCTTAATTGAGGGCAAAATTACCTCCCTGCGATTGGACTCTGGTTACCTAGCAACGCTTCAATTTTAACGGCTTTGCAGTCAATACGCGCGCTGAATTTTATCATAAACATTTACTCGTTATGTTTGGGATTAATTTCACTTGTGTTTTCAATTTTTGTTCAAATTGGTGTCAAATACCAATAAAATCTAATCTCATTTGCGTTTCTGTCCCGTCCGCATAGGCTTCGATACAGGCGAAATTAACAAAAACTGGACGCGCATAAAGTGTATAGCATCCCTAGTTTCTTCTTTTCAGTCTACTTACAAGTCTCCTCTCTAGCCCTTGTGGAGGTGAGAGCTTGGGTTCCATTGGTCAGAATATTTTGCCACTCAAAACTAGTATGACGTGCTGTCTACTCCTCTATCACAGGCTCCTATTGTAATGATTGGAAAAGGAATTGCCGCTATTGGGCTTATCGGGGCTATTGTAGGAGGAACTACAACTACATGAGCAGATATTGCAGGAAAAGCTGCAGAATGTGTTGAGATGAGGAGGTGAGTATTGGTCCACGAGCTAAAAGCCCCGAATTGGTGAAAATTCCTCAGAAACCAATATGCAGGAGTGAAGGGATGCACCAGCAGTTAATGAAGGACAATCTTGACATGGTTTCTCCCAGTGTTTTGCCGTATTTTACCTAAACACCAGTTTAAAGATTTTTCAGTTAAAACGTCCAGATTGCATTTTATGTTAACTAGAATATTGATGTTGGGGCTGAGTAAATTAAACTAGTACTACTATCATTATTATTGTTGTCATTATTATCTTTGCTACAAACGACCATAATATAACAAAGATTGGCTCGTGAGCAGTTGACATGAGTCCCCCTCAAGCTTTCTTAACTGATAAATATATTATTATAAAATAACTGCAATCTTTAACCAAGATTTTAATCGGTTCAGTGCAATTGCTTTTACAAATGGGTGCCCTTGAAAATTTAAATAAACCACGCAATTCACTTGTCATACTGCTAACCTTACTGTTCTTTGCTTTTAAGGACAGACAAAACAGACGGTGCTAACATAAGGATAATACAGATCTAAAGTTGATGTCATTTTTTCTCGCACAGCTGTTTTAACATCCTCGATGAGAATTCAAAGCCGATGTATAGCGATATGTCTTACTGATTAGTTTGATGGAGCTCGCTGCATCATCGAAATTACAAAATAAAATGCTATTGTTTTACGTTTGCAGTGTTATTCCCAGATAGTGTTTCAAAAATTATATTTGGTGAAGTCAAACGATCTCATAATTTAGGGAGAAATTTCCAGTTTACGTCTTTTCTACTTTATCTCATTAACGTTATATTGGAACCGACTACTGTGCTATACTGTAAATAACTGTATTATTTTATATGGATAGCTATAGACCATCAAAAAGCCGTATAGCAATGAAAACCAAACAACTAAGTGCCGGAATCTTTTTGTAAATTATACTAAATCCATGTTCAAGGAAAAAATCGGATTTTCTTATATTAGTAACTTTATATTCTAAAACTAAACAACGTTTGCACAAAATATCTCGAGAAATAATCATAGAATGATAAACTTGTGTAAACAGTAATAATGTTAATAATAACAATAATAATAACATTTTAATATCAGTAACTGATAACTCAGACAAAAATGATTACCTATGTTGCTTTAGAGGAGGCAAACTAAGAGTTGTGCTTTATCGACTTCAAACTTTATGTACGAACAGCACTTGAAAGAAAAGCTAACGATAGAAATACTGAGACACTTGCCAATCCCGGAGGTCCATATTTTCTTAATGCTACAATCATCTCAGCTACATGACCCTTAATGTGGAAAGCAAACATCCATTACAGAAGTTTTAAGTTTAGAGACTCATAATTATCTCTGTTAGAACCAATGATCATTAGTTGTGATATTGAATAATTCTCGTTGGAGGAACAACAGCAGCCGCTGTTACCGAAGTTTCAGGAAATGATACAAATGGATCTCAAACACATTTTGCTCATATGCTTTATTTTACGGTCTTAACTTTTCTTTAAATATTATTATTATTATTAAATTCCTAAATTCGCACAACTACTTACTTTTTATTTTTATTAGTTTTGCTCTTAATTATTCTTGAATTGCTTTCGAAAACTAAGTATTGTAATTCATTATTCTTTTTATGATTCCATATTTATAAAGTAAATCATCAACTTTTTCTTAAATATTGTTATTTGTATTATTATTAAATTCCTAAAATTGCACAACTCCTTACATTTTATTTTTATTGTTTTTGCTCTCTATTCTTGAATTACTTTCGAAAACTTAGTTTTATTATTCATTATTCTTTCTATAATTCCATAACTTATAACGTAAATCATCAAACTTATCTTACTTGTTTGAAACAACGAACTTTGAAAACTGCATGCATGCTCATTCCTAAAACGGTCGAATCTCTTTTTTTTCCTTTATACCATACGTTGTGAAAATATCAAAGACTGTTTCAAAAACTGAGCTGGCAGCCTAATCTGAAAGTTCGTCAAGTTCTGAATTCATGTGTGCTTTAAAGCTCAGCTGAATATATAATCGTTTGACTTAAGCTGTTTTGGAGTTTTGGATAGAACATATTGACTCTGAAAAAACTGGGTATGTATCCACCTGTTTTGATTGCATGCGAGGGGGAGATTACTCAGTTGAGCTTCAAAATTAAGACGAATGTATTTTCTAATCCGAATTCATGTGATTAAAAAAACGAACTGTCTCGGCGTCACTAGACGACAAGTAGTCCCCATTTTTTTTTTTGTATTAGCCGAACTGAAAGGAATATTGTGTTGCCGGCGCCTATAAAAAGAGACACAAAACTGAAATAGAGCTATAAAAAATGTACATTTGTACATAGCATATCTGTTTCTAAGTTGAGAATTTCGCACAAAGATATAAATTGTGAAATGTAAACATGTTCATAATAAATGATAGTATTTCGTGTTTCACAGCTTCAAGCAAACATAAATAATATCGAGCAACGCGTATCAAAACACATAAACATAGTCGACGTTTTTGTTTACAGTTTTGTGCAAAATAATCCTTTTGTAAATAAACAAATAGTAGAGATGACATCGTGAAGATCCAATTCACTATACGCAAGGTCTGACGGCTTTGCGCTCCTAATCAACTTATGAAGTTAACAGAGCCCGAATTTGCATTTGCCCAAAGTAGGGCAGAAAGATGAACTTCGCAATAAGAGGAAAAGCAGAAGATGGAGGGCGATGAGGGGCGGGAGGGGAGTGGAGCAAATCAGTCAATCAGTGCCACCTTTAATTTAGGTTTGTTTCAATTTTACCGTTTTTATGGTATAGATTAGTCTGTATCTTTTTTCATAACATTTAATAGACTGGAGGGGATTCCCATTGGTAGAAAAAGAGAAAACGTTTGCGAATGGTTAACATTAAAAAGAAACCAAAAAACGTGACTGGAGAAAGAAAGTCGTACTTTTAATTGTCAACTATACTGCACACACGAATCATAGACGACGACGCTGATCTGGAAAAGGTAAGATGTTTGCAAATGGATCGATTGGCGTAGCTTTGAAAAACATCAATTTTTTGTGGCTTGGAAGACAAAAGATGTAGCATGTACGGCCTGCGATCAGAGATCTCTCATATCGCCACGGAGAACATGAGATGTGTCTTTGGTCTCCTTTCATTGCAGTTACTTGCTGGGTAGTAAAATACACTGTAGGTAGTTATGTAGTTATCTAAGGTTAGGGTAAGCATTAAAGTTAAGTAAGGTTAGTGTTAGGGTTGGGGTTAGGTGTTTGACCCAAAATTTACAACGCGAAGTTTAACGCATCGACACAGTATAAAGGGCTTGGATAAGGGCAATATTGATGTACCTAAATATTTCTAATGTTAAATAAGTTTTCATTTTGTAGGACTTGTCATATAGTTATATCACACATACGAAAAAACATTTCGAAATTTCAACGACTCATAATGATCCAAACTTATGTTTACGAAAAGAAATGTGCCGGCTTTTTCCAACTCTTTTTGCAAAACACGCTTTATATAATCGTTTTAAGCCGTTGCCTAAATCAATTAAAGTTTCTAACAAGATTAATGACTTTGAAGTCATAATGTCTCGTAATTCAAGATATAGCGAATTATTACGTGGACTTAGTTCTCTTAAAGGAGTGCTTTCATCTCCTTAAGGTATTTTTTAATAGAATAATCTACATCTAACGACGGGTAAATTCTAAATCTATAATAGTTTTGAGCAATAAAGTGAAGTTGTTGCCATGTTATGAACACATAAAATACTTCAATAGCTTGTTTTTAGTTTTCAATATTTCATGATCGTGTTTCTCCAACGTCTCGCATTAGCAATGCAGTAAAAACTTGACATAAAAGCGAATTTGTTTAATTGCATTGCAAATAAAATAAAATAAAGTTTCTTGCTTTGAAAACATTATGAGTTCCGCCCACTTCAGTCGCGGGGGATTGACTGATTGAGAACGAAACAGACTTTATTGTAAATAGAAGAAATTGGAGCTTCCTGTTACGAAACTGCTTTCAGATTCCCACTCCTTTCCTTGTTAATACATGTTATAATTTAATCTTTTTTCAGTGTCTACGTTATCTGTGCGTCTACTGTGCATTAGTATCGGCGAAAAATGCAAAAAAAAAACCCAGACTTTAACACAATAACTGCAACCGACGAGCTTTATTTGAGACTCCATGAAAGACTGAAAGCAAGAAAAACTGATACTCTTCTTTTTTTTACAGGCCTACGTTCAGTTTTTTGGTTAAATGTTCGTGTTTCTTAAGATTGGGTACATACTTACCTTTTTGTTTTCACTCAAACATAAGCCAACCCCACAAAGTGAAAGATGCACAGTTGTCAATATTGTCAGATACGGAGTAACCATCAGGCGATGTTGCACGAGCATAAGGCAATATTTTACAGATTAACAACAATTTATTTCCTTTGAATGCAGTAGGTTATATAAGTGTTCGCTACCAATCACCAGTCTCAGTATGTTCTTAGCGTGCTTTTAAGTCTTGGGATTTTAGTCCTGGAATTCCTTATAATAAAAGAGCGTGATTATGAACTCAATAACTATTTCTGTGTTTTTTTTGTTCGAACAAGGAGTACCTAATTTATCTGAAAACAACCATCTTGTTCAAAGGTGGCAGCATTTAATTAAAAATTGAAAAATAATATCTCTAATCTTTGAAAGAGTAATTTAAGTTTCAAAAGATAGAAACAAATTGTGTTAATAAAGGGTACTCGGTATTACCCTTTGAAGATCAAGCGCCGCTCGTGATGTAACATTCCTTTTCAAATTTTGGTTATTATAGTTACATGTGCCAGCCACAAAAATATGCAAAAACACATCTCCCACTCCCTAATTTTCTTCCATCATATTTCGTTACAATACCAAAATATGCGAAAGTCAGAAAAAGCCAACGACCAATATTGCTATATTGCTATACTCCATTAAAGATCTTCCGGATCTACTTGTCAGTTTCAATCTTGCCGCATTATTTTTAAAGCGTTGCATTTGTCAGCTGCCCTGGTGCAGCGAAGCAAACAATTGGTTTCTTTGATGCAAAGCCGCTGAATAACTGAATAATAACATTTTTGTCGGCTCTTCGTCTCTGTATAATCTTAAGTAAAAGTCATTAAAACAATTAAAATGGTAGTTTGAACACTAGATAATTACTAGAGTTGGACTTTCCCTTCCAAAGTAACCAAGCTGCATCTGCAAGTATGTTTTCGAGTTAATAAAATATTAACTTCCAGATAGGGAAGTTGAATTCAGCTTTCACTCAAAGCAGTCTTCAAATTTTCTCTGTTGTGTCTATCCACAACATTTGTTCGGCCCCAAGGGAAAAAATTTGCTCAAGGCTGTGCCGCCCTTGTGACTGGACTCCAGCCAGTCTACAAACGTCGGCTGCAGATAGGCACAATAAAGTATAGATGGATGAAACAAACATGTTTTTACTCATTTCCTGGTGTTATCTTATAAATGGAACTTTAAATCTTAAAGTCAAGAATCTTACAAAAACTAATAAAATGTATCCATTCAAAACTAAAGTTCATGCTGTGAATGTTTAACAAATAAATTTGCAGATGCTAGTTTAGAACGTCAAATCTATTTGCGCAAAGTTCAGTCATTAACGGAGCCGCAAATTAAAGTGACCATAATGTAACGTTTTATTAGAAAGACGAAAGTGGTTCAAACGTGCAAATGTTGTTTAATCATAAAACTGTCGTGGGAAAGAAAATATCGATTAAATACGTAACGGCCATTACTCCTCCAGTTTCAACTAATAAAGATAATTAAAGCGCAAGTGTTTTCTGCTACTTTTCGCTATTTCCGCCAGTATTTTGGCGTCTTTACTGTCGACCGGTAATGAAGGAATAAGGTTCCGCTACAGCGAGGATAAAACTGACTCATCACAAGTATTCTGCCACATAGCTGAACTTAAACAAGCAAACACCAAGCAGAAACAATAGTTTTACTATGAGCAAGTCTTTAGCTGCAAGCATCTTACTGTTGCTGATCATTTTCCCGATCATATCGCAGGGATACACACTTGGTATAGGAACTTTCCCAGGAACTGGCAAAAGAAATGAAAAAGTGGATATTTGGAAAGGCATTAATCGGCAAGTTTCGCAGGTACGAAATTCAATTAAGAACTTGTTTTTTAATCAAATAAACTGATGCAGTAGAAGAGAAAATGACCGCTTTATATGTCATGCAGGAAAGTCTGTGAGTCGCTACTTCAGCATACAACTATACAAAAGAAAAAACTAAAACGAAGTATAGTTCAGCACAACTAAAATGAGCAGATCATTACCTTAGTTCAACTTAACTTACGTTTTACTACCGTCAAGGTTGCGACTCACTCGCCAAACAACCTCTTTTGATGATCAATTTAGTACCTATAGAGCGACACCATATCGGCGAGTGCATATTCATCCCAGTCATCACCACATTTCTGATAAAATTGAGGCTACCACTATTACTACTGTCCCACGTAGAGGTTTTTTGGGCTAACGCTAAATGATCCATTTCATTTCGAAATTGTTCTAGTAGTCCTCGTTAACGTTTACACTACACTGGCTAGCTTTGTGGCGTTGTATTTTAGCTCAAACTATAGCGGATGGACCTTTTGTTTCTCACTAAGAACGAATTTTCCGACAACTATACGATAGTAATATGTCACTTATCTGATAGATTTTTGTGCAGTGAGAAACAATGCAACGACTTTGAGTCGTCCTTACCCTGTGTAGTGCAAAAAAGACCTTTGGAATTACATAACAACCGTAATATCAAAAAAGTTTTAGTTGTCAATTTCAAAATTGCACACAGCAAGTTGAAAACTTAGAACTTCAACCGACTATCTCTCGCCCTAAAAAAAGAAAAAGCCTCTAACAGCTCTTTACTCTTCTTTTGGTCCCGGTTTTTCGGTATTTGGAATAAAAAGCACTATATGTGCTGGCTATTTTGACTTTTATGGGATTTTTTTCCAGTCTTTTGGAAGCAGTTAGTTTGTATTGAACAAGACCGAGACCCGTCGCCGTCTTCCACATACTCAAACATTGATCATGAGTTACAACGGTTCTTACGTCACTTCCGTTGACTGTAGTTAACGGGGAATCGTGGAGAAAACATCAGTCTTTAGTTAATCAGTCAATGCAAAAAGATAAGGGTAATGATTAAAATTGGCTTCAGGTTAGGCTTGGATTTGAAGTTTGAACAAATAATTACATCATGACCTGAGGCACATTGATTCATTGTTTCCTACGGATTAGTTTAAGGTTAGGGCTAAGGTTAGTGTTAAGTTACTGTTTGCGTAGTGAAAACTTTCTTATGTCCAATAAATGTAGTTTGTAACGTTGCGAATATACCTCAGTGTAGCACACAACTAAAAAAAACAGTTTTGTAATTTAATTCATCGACTAACGGAAACAACAATTACTTGAATTTTTCATGTAGAAGACGTTCAGTTATTGCATTGTGTATTAGAACTCGCCAGAATAGGTTAAAGATCGTTGCCATTTTAATAACATTAAGCTTATGTTACATATGAACGTTGCACAAGCTCACTACGCTTAAAGCTTGATAAAACGAAGATAGATCGAGCTGTTTAACCCCTAAATGAACGTTTATGTTTACCGAAGTGTGCAATTGCATACTAATTATTTCTTTCACGATATGAACATTCGGACTAGTAGCAGCTCCTTCCATTTTGAAAACACCTGGTAACAAACGTTTCTGCTGAATACTTATATCTTTCTATTTCTATATGTTGCGATTTTGACTTATAGTTATACATTTTTTATGTTAACTCTTGTAAGTGTTTTGTATAGATATACTGGTTTTATATGTACACATGTTTGTATACGTTTTTTCTTATGTGCTTGCAATAATCTAGAAGTACATTACTTGTACGGAAGAAATTACTCTTGTTAAAGCAATAAAGCTACATAGTTTTTTAGTCTCAGCCTGGGGTACTTTTAGTATGTTCACAAAAGGCCCTTCTAAAAGAATTACATTTAAAAAAGTGTATGGTTTTTATGTTTGCCCTTTTAATAAGTAAATTGTGTTACTCTTGGTTAAATATGCATTGTCTTATTCCATTGTAGTGTCTACAGACAACTCAAACATTGTGCTTGCATGTGAGACAATTACGAGGCCTTCTAACAAGCGCTGGTGTAAGAAGAGAAGAAAAGCCACGGATCAGAAGCATTTGTCACGCACTGTGACTATAAAAAAGCAGCATCAACAATAACAATAGCAACTTTTAACCAGAAACGACAATCTACGGCTTTGAACGCTTTGTACAGCACAACAAAGCTGGATCGAAAGAAGTAAAATCTGGCAATGGCAAAGTAAATAAATAAATTTATGTTTCTCACACTTAGTCCAAATATTATTTAATGGTCGATTGACAACTCCTTTTTAGCAATAAAATGTATCAAAGAAATGGCGACGGGGCAAAAGAGCACCCCTCTCTTCCTTACACGTTATAAATAAATAATATACATAATTATTTGTGCTTGCAGATACAGATTCAATAAAATTTCCGTATAAAAGTATAAAAATGCACGACTAGGGAACGATACAACAGGAAAAATCCCTAAACTAGCCCCTCCCCCAATCTAAACCCATCTCCTGCTTCCCACCTGCTCTTCTAATGAAGAAGAAGAAACAAACACAAAAAAACCCCTCTCTGGTGCCTTATTACACCAATAGAAAATCCAACCCTGTAGCCCATTACATCTACACACGAATACTTAAGTCCCGTTCACACCAGAGCGTTTTCGTTTGAAACGCATCAGAATCAGTGCGTTTTCACCTCACGTCCACAACGAAGCGATGGTAAACATAGCATTGTTTATCGTTTTGAGACAAATGACTTGAGCAGGGTTACTGTTTTCTCGTGCCTCCCACCACTGCGGACCCGGGATTGAGTCCTGTGGGCTTCACATGTCGGCTGAGATTTGTCGATCTCCTTCTGACTCCGAAGTTTTCTGGTTTTTCTCCCTCCACAAAATCGGTTTTCACGCCAGTATCTGTGCCATCGAGCGATCAAACATAAGCCGCTGGCTTTGAAGTATGTGTAACCACTCCAGCGCAACGACGCTGGATGGATGGTTTGGAAACCCAAGGATATAATTCGTCGCTCTCCTCTGAACTTTCTCTGCGTTCACTCGTTCCTGCCCCGGTTCAGTACTCAAATGTAATCCCTGCAGCTTGCAAAGGAAAAGTCTTCATTCTTGACCGTTTATGGCATATATGCACGTAAATCTGAACTTGTGTTAAGCCGGTAAAATCGAAAATTTTGGTTTACAAACAGTAACTTTACAAAACTGTTATCCAATATAAGACTGCAGTATACGGGCATTGATAAACTTTTATTGCAATTCATTGGTAAATTTATTTCAAATTTTAAAAACCCTTGGTTTGGGTTAGAAGTGTTCTGTGCAGGGCTTTAAATAACATGCATCGTTCTTACCTAATCTTTCCGATAGCATTTGCGATTTCTACCCCGTTAATATCAATGTTCAACTGGTGTTTGGTTGTCCTGGAGCCTCTTACACACAATACAGCTAATCTCATATTTTTATTCAACAAAAATAATAACAATAATATTAATAATAATAATAGTAATAATAATAATAATAATAATAATAATAATAATAATAGCAATAATAATAATCCTAATAGGGTAAAAGATAGTTCGGCTCTTAGCCAATGAATTGCCATATTATACTCCCGCCGTTTCTTCTCGGATAGCTTCAGAGTTAGTTCAGCGATCGATCGCTCGGCTTATCTGTCGCTTCCCGGCGGTGATGAGAAAACGAAAGGGCTGAAGGAGACATGCTCAACTTTAAAAAATTCTTTCATTGTAATGGCGTTATTCCCGTTTTCTTTGCTTGTAAAGGCCGTGTCAAGTTTGTGGCTTACGTGGCTCTTAACGAAAGGAATAAGAGCCTCAAAACAACAAACGTACAGCCCCCTTTCCCAAAAAACCGCGTGCACTTGACATCCGGACGAGCTTCATCGGAGGAAATCTGTTTTCAGCTTCTCCTGTCAAGGTCTGAAGGTGTGGCTCTTCCTCAACATCATGGCATAGTCGTGCCGAAAAAAGAATACCTAAAACTGCGCTTTTTGACAGTAGCGTGGAAACAAATTTATTGAATATCGGAAGCGGTTCGCGATGATTTCTCGGTTTTAGTTCGTAAGGTGACGATGAGAGCTTCGGAAAGTGTTAAAATATCATAATTTGTACTCAATCAGTTCTGAAGGCAAAGTTTGTTAAGATTTTGCCAGAGTTCTCATCTCAAAAATGTTTGCGCGTTGCTCGTATTTGAAAAACGTTGACTTCAACGGAGAAGTTTCACACAATTTTCAGTAGAATTGTGTCCCAGCATGATATGTAAGCGGATGGTTGACAGTCAAAGCGGTCAGTATAAAGTACAAGGTGCAGACTGTTATTTAATACTTACCGACTACACTTTTTTTTAAATAAGAACCAGTAAAATTTTGTCCAGGCTCAATGTTCTTATTTTTTTCAACAATTTGAGGCTCAAATGTTCTTATTTTGTTCTTAACTGCAATATCTTC
>JAOBYE010609298.1:0-12241 GCA_025403585.1 Parazoanthus swiftii
TATTATTATTATTATTATTATTATTATTATTATTATTATTACTACTACTACTATTGTTGTTGTTGTTTTTGAACCCTAAATATTTCCTTGTTTTGCAGAATCATTTAGAGTACCCCATTTTAGGCATGGGGCAGATAAAGATGGATTCAATCTTGGGTCTGTCTCTAAAAATGCAGAACAAGTTTTAGGGAAAAACAGATGGCTATGGTTTCTTCCAATTTATACCAGGTATGTGGGACTTCCTTTATAATTGGAAATCTGTGTTCACATTATGGGTACACTTAATTGTGCATACAATCTTGAAACAATCTCTGGTTAAGTATTAACTGTGGATGTAATGGTTGTTCTGAACCGCCTTTCTTTTCAAATAAATAGCCTTGGTGATGGTGTCAGATATCCGATGCACAACCAACCAGCCGAGGAGGACAGTTTACTGAACGAGCGACATCGATGGATGGAAGAGGGTGAGATGGATGAAAACGAACTCCCTGAAGAACACAAACAGGAGTCGTCAACAGAAGTCTCTGTTATCTCCCAGGCAGAGCTTACTCAAGAATATGAGACAGAAGACAGACCAGCAGTAAATGTGTCACACACCTTGCCCTCTGATGTTGTCTCTGTTGATGTTAGTCCGACAACAGATGGAACAACTTTATAGCGCAAGTGTTGGAATCCCAGCTGAAATTTTGTATAGTACGTAATAGATCGCCTTGATGGCTATAATCAGCATTGCGGGTTCCGAGCCTGGTTTCCATGTACTTGTCTGAGGCAACCCAGTCAACCCACATCCTTTCAGGATGATCCATGCAGATATCGCAGACTCCATACAGGTGTCTCGTGAAAGCATGCAATCATCAGCACAAACTCCAGGGTCTGCAAACAATGTAAAATACATTCTTGGATAGATTTGGATCTTTTATAATGTCCCAATCACCTCAGAGTAGTTTCCATATTATCGTTTCTGATCGTTTACGATAATTCAGTTCATCAGGTTATACACTGTAACTAACTATAAGTCTATCCAAGTGATCGCAATGGTGATGAATCTTTTGCCAATTGATCCCAGTCACTATGGCAATGTTTCCATGTTATCACCCCAATCGCATACAATTTGAAATAACCAGGATGACTGGAGAAACCTGGACGAATATATGGCTACCGGAATTTTAAAGCGAAATAGAAAGGGTTTTTTTTTATTAATAGGAGTTTGAGTTTCCAGTGTTTAAATAATGAGTGGTTGGATCTAAGACGAGGAAACAGCCTCGATTTTTCCCTTGTCCTGCATGTGAACAAACTTGCCAAACCTAACAGCGCATTAATTTGTAATCTAAATAGTACATGTATCCAAAGCCAATAAAGTAATTAACCATTATTTTTCCCAGTCACGAAACCAGTTATAAGTGTTTGGTATTCTATTTTTTCAATACTCAAAAGTTGAAGGAAAAATTTCATAAAAATAATGTCAAAACTTTGATCATTCATATTTGAAAATATAGCAGGGTAAGAGGTGTTGGTAATTCAAGTTATAAAAGAAAGGAAGGAAGCATGAGGTATTCAGTAAGGCTTGTTTACTGTGTGTCTTGCTTCCAATTTTAGGTTTTTAACTTCACGGCAATTTCGTTAATATCCACAGGACGTATAAAGGTGTAACTGTTTAAACTGTGAAAGTAACTCGATATTGCATGGACTTAAGTGCCCTCAGAATTATGGGTCCAACATCCTTTGCGTGCCTTTCGTTAAGTAGAGATGCTGATTAACAACCTTTGACTTCAGTGTAATTGTTTTAAAATGTTTGACTGCAACGAGTTATTTTTATATTTTTCTAACTAAATTATAAACCGCAAAGGATGCCGGCCTTTTAATCCAGAAAGTGGGAGCCTGGTAGAAACCATGAATATCATGCATGGCTCATTCCCAGCTTCTCTGCAGTTTAGTCTAAGACCTGTCTTGGTGTGTTTTCTACTGTACTTGATAGCCTGCATTGCAGACGGCGTGTCAGCGGTCAATAAAATATAAGTGATATTATCCAAGATAATTCAGTTTGATATTTTAGATCTGTCTGCAGCGTAGGCAATTATTTGATTGATTGAAACTGGAGATTTCAATCATCTTCAAAGGTGTAAATATTAAACATGAGATTAACCGTCAGTCTTCCTTACTTTTACGAAAAATTGTTTACGACCTACAATACGTATTTTAAACAAGCTATGCCAGAATATAACGTTAAAATACCGTGTAAGAACGGTTAGGTAATATCACATAAAGATCGTCCCAATTGCTCCAGTCTTTTTAAATAGCTGTATTTCTGGTGGAACGATCGAAATGAACTGGATTTTTGACGATTTCGATGTCTCGATCGCTTGAATGAGAACGCGTTAACATGAGAAAATATTCCTGAATTAGCTGAGAGTGGTTTCCATATAAAATAATATTTAATGATCGTTTGCGATCGTCCGGATATAACTAATGTTCATTCAAGCGATCGCGTTCGCCCCGAATGTTAGATGTTTTGCCGATTGTCTAATCACCCCTGCTGGCAGTGTTTCCATATACATAAACTATATAATTGTCCCGATCGCTTGAGCACATTTTGAAACGACAAGGGCGATATTATGTGAGAACATAGGCTTCAAGTATTTTGTTATAAGATCGCATTGTTAATATTTGTAGTGGTAAGGTGGTATAGTAGTATTGTAAGATATCAGTGTTAGTGTTGTAAGATAACACGAGGATTCGTATTGTAAGATAACGTCGCATAATAAGATATAAAAGTTACAACAAAACATCTGAACAGATCCATGTAGTTATGCAAACGGCTGTCATTCGCTATAAGCAATAAGCTTGCTGAGTTGGACAAGTCATTTATCCGCATTATAAACTGGATGGGACATTTTTACTCGAACGTAGCTAGGATCCTTTTTTATATGTCTGTTACAGTTTTGTTTTAAAACACGTTTAGAGAAGTGACTAGTTATTTTCTAAAGCCGAATCACAGTTCTGTGCATGGTAAATATTTTCTGGTAAGTTCCGTTGTTTCAGGCAGCTTCTGTCTGTAACGAAAAAGACGGAACAGCTTTTTGTGCATTATCGGTCTGTCATTCAATAGCTCGGCGAGAAAAAAATTTTTGCTATTTGTTAACATTTAAGGATTTGTTAGTATGGGTTTGTCTCGAATGAGTCTGTAACTGTAATGTGTTCAAGAACTTTGTCAATAACGTTACGTTAGAATTCAGAACTGGGATGTATTGTACGGAAAATCATGCGTATTTGATAAATAAGTTTGACAGTTTTGTGTTGCGTAAAGTAAATCCTGGACATTTCTGGAAAGGGGAGGGTAAAAAGGTGTCGGTGCTTTAAAAGACTGTTTCCAAAATTGTTGACGAAAGGGATGGACCCAGCCCCTCTTGGCGCCTCCCCTAAACCAGCCCAGGCCACACCCTACCGATACGCGATACGAAATATCCAAGGAAAGATTGATGAAAGCGGTGAAGGTTTCATGCATTTCTTGTAGTTTGCTTAACTTGCGGACATGTTTCTGTGCGTACAGTCGGGAATCCCAAGAATTCGCTCACGCCCTGGCGCCATGTGCAGCTACTTCAAAACGGGTCGACCTGTAAAAAGCGCATTAACTAGACCGCAAGGCATGATGGGACCTCTAATTTCTCCAATTGCTGAGCTGCCATTGGTCTAGTTAATTTAAGTTACTAAGTTTTTCCTCAACAAATGTGTCAAATTAAGCAAATTATTTGTCCAAAGTCTGAGAAAAACGAGAAATGTTTTGCTAGTTTTAGACACTGAACATGTTGTATTGAACAACGTACTAACCACTTGAACAATACACGGTCTATATGCACGATTAAACCTGAACAATATCCATGCACTATATTAAGAACAACAGGCCAATTTCGATATATTAAAAATCGGCCTGAAACAAAAGACATCAACACGAGGCTCTGGGGAATAATCCATACAAACTCTATTTTCTTGCCCAGTGCCTCCTATTGAAGTCTTAAAATGGTCTATTACCTATCAAAACCAATGGTTTTTCAGCCGTAAATGAATAATGGTTTTTAACTAACTAATAAAACATCCGCCAGCTCTCATGTTGTTCAAAGATATACCGCAGCCCCACAACAGCGGACTCTTTTAATTGCCATTAAACACAACATCAACTAGTCCAACTAGTGAAGTATCTGTCAATCAAGATACGAACTTTATCTATTCACTTGGGTTTTATTGCTATGATCAACTAGAGTTTATCAAAACAGTATTTCATAATCAAGTATTTTTCCGCAATTTATAACTCAACGTCCACGAAAATGGACAATGTTTAGATTATTAGACTGTTGATTTTTTACTGCAACAATTTTGACGGTTAATGTTTGTGGGGGTGATGACTTTTAAACTTTGACTACCTGTTTTTAGTTTATAGGCAAAAAGGGTTACATCTCTTTAGTACTTTTGTCAGTTTTGATTTTTACATACCACCACCCCCTCCCCCTAGGTTTATGACCAGTTCCTATGATGTAACAATGAAATATCGAAAAGGGGCGTTACAGGAGAAAAGAACTACAATATTTACAAGTCAACTCATTGCCTGCCGTTACAAAGAAAACCCGTAAACAAGCGTTGTGTGGGTGTGTGGGTGATTGAAAGGCCCTTAAGAAATGGCATCTTTAGCACACGTTTTTTCACTGTTTTTCCTGGTTTACGTGTTTCAAACCACATCCAGTCAAATCACAGCACCTGATTGCCCAACTGGTTACGTCCGTTCCATGCCAGAAGATCACCTATTCACCAGGAAACAGAAGCCGGTGGTTATCGGCCATCGCGGCAACCCAATCGTGTTCCAGGAAAACACACTGGAAGGTTTCAAAAGCCTTCATGCGATAGGAGCCGATGGTTTTGAGCTGGACGTCTTCCTCACAAAGGATGAGAAGCTAGTAGTTTTTCACGATGATACTACAAAGGTATGTAACTTAGTTGTCATATGGTTCAGGTAACTGTACTAATTTAGTCATACAAGGTAATATAGAGTGGCTCGCTCCGAAAATGTTCTACGACTGATCCAGAATGTAATGCTAATAGAGCCGTAATGCACATGTCGGAAAATTGAGAGAAACCCTACACAGATGATTAACCGCTGTTTGTGGTATTTTATTTTTGAGAAACACTTTGTTGTCCTCTGTACAGTTCAAATATGTCTCGAGTGCCATATTTGAAGTATTTGATTACTTGGATTAGGGCACTTACTGCCACTTTGTATGTTTACCAACTTTGAAGGTTTAGGTGGGCCGATGTACTTTAAAGTTTCAGATAGTTTTTCTTTCCAGTCCACTTGTTTTTCTCCCCACTTGTCTTCCACCCTGGCATTTTAACTTTCATTTCAAAAGATGCCAATAAAATCGTTGATTCATGCATCGCAAACATTTCAACATACAATAAATGTTATTGGGTAAACATTAAACACTGCCGGGTCTTCTCGTAATTCAGTGTACTTTAAGATCGAAACCAAAGTTTATGTTTTCAATAACACACAAAGCAATGTTTGTAACGTCATACTTTTCGTACCCAAATCACGTCGAGTCCATAACTTCAAGTTTTAAAGTTGCTTTTAACAATTATGCAGCGAGTGGTCACCACTATAAAAATCCTATTGTTCAAGTATTGTAAATAGTTATGTTTTGTGTACTTGCTGGCCGACTTATTCAGCAATCAAATGATTGTTTTTGATCGTTTGGCAATTCTTTTGTTTTCATATGCAAAAACTTTTTGATCCACTCTAAGTTTAGTTAAGTCTATTCTTCTGCAAACCTAATTAAACGCTTTCAAAAAATCTATGAGTTATTGAAATCGAAAATGTTTTTATTACTTTTTACCCAAGGATAAATGTTTGTTTCGTTTTCAAGGCTTTAGCTTATTTAGTGCCTGATGACAGATCAAACATTTGTTCTGTCGCGTCAAATTCTAATGTTGCCAAAAGCTGACACACATCTTCAGAAGCTCTGTTTAGTTGCAGCAAGTTTTTTTGAACTTAGTGGAAAATATGTATTTACAGCCTCGAATAGGAAAAAATTGAAGAATGAAGTAGAAAAGAAGGTATTAGAGCAAATTTTGTCAAAAACTGATTCCCGTTTTTTGATTAAAACTTTAGTTTGCGACATAATTAATTTTGCATTATTTAAGGTTTGTTTGTCCGAAATACTGCTATGCTCATGCGTAGTGCAAGAACTGTGAACCTGTGCAATTTGATATTGTGATTTCGAACAGTGAATAGAAACGTGGCGATTTCCAAGGTTTTATGTAATAATAATAGTAATAATAATAATCATAATAATAATAATAATAATAACTTTATTTTACGAGGGTGACACTTAACCGTTAAAAACTGACTGTAAATATCCTTAAAACGGAGCACTGACAGAGGAAAGGGGTAAATGGGGCGGAGACTCTTTTATGAAAAAATCCGTGATTGCAAATTGAAAAAGTGGTTGAACTGACAAAACAATTATTGGAGATGGTTATCACAACTAGGTAAATAATTTTATCAGCGTTCGCAGATTAATTACAGTTTATAGTTATCTGTCTCTGCCTTTGGCATCGGCAAAAAAACGATTGCTCTCCACTGTATAACGATATAACTGTTACTTAAATTGTTATCACAGAGGGAAGAGTTATAGTATTGACAATAGCGGAGGTTTTTTTACCATAATATATGATTTGTTGTAGAAACTGACGGATGGGAATCTTACCATGTGGGACTCGACTTTTGAAGAACTACAGAAGCTTAACATCAAACGTTACATACAATACGGTAAGGAATGGTTCTTGACAACACTTGACCCTCCAGTTCCGCATTTAGTTTTTAAATCTGTTTGCTTTTTGTGTTTGGTGGACGGATTCACATGGGAGGGTAACAGGAGGGGTGCGCCCAATACAGAGTCAGAAATCGATACTGACCGATATCGATACTTAATTGAGGGTCTGGATGGACTGTTAACTGTACTTGTTAATTGTTGAAAAAACGTGTCACTGGGAAATTTTTTCTATGTTAAAGAATGGAGGTAAATTCTCTAACAATGAAACTAATGAATCTTTGTAAGTTTCATTAAAATCGTTTAGGGAGAGGAAGAACGGGAAGACGGCGTCTTTTACAATTCTAATGCCTGATTATATAATGAGACGAATCCGAATGAAAGAGGAGTCTGTTCAATTGGCTGAGTTAAATAAAATAATTACACCATATTTTTGCATGTGTATCATCTAACGCTTTAGTTTCGGTTTCTGTTGACAAACTATTCAAGTTTACTTTACAGTCCAGTTTAGTGCAGTTTGTAACAATTACATTAATAGTTAGCGTTTTGCCTCGAGGAAAAGTGAATTCACAAGCAGATTAACTTGCACTTCACGAATCAGGTAATCGCACATGGGATTATGGAAAGACCCGAAAGATTCCACTTCTTAAGGACGTCCTAGAGGCGATGAAAGATAAAGACATGTACATGTATTTGGAGGTAGGTTAGCAGCTTGCCAGATCCTTCCAGTATAGCACTGTGCGCTAGTTTGGAAGTACAACTATCAGTGGCGGATCAAGAAATTTTGGAAGGGCAGCCCAAGCCCGAAAGGGAGGAGGTCGGAAAAGGAATCTGTGCTCCAAATACGTTTTTTGCAGTATTTTTCTTATAAAATATTTCCAAAAATGCGGAGGAAAGGACAGCCTCTACGCAGACTAATCTTCTTCTTCGCTGCGAGAGCCCTTCGAGTGAAAGATCTGTCGCAGCGAAGGAGAATATTAGTCTACGTAGTAGCCTGCGTGCAGGCTCTCCTTACGGGGTTTGGAAAAGAAAAAATGAGTGGCTGAGCGGAAGGGGAGAATGGGGAGAGCGGGAGGGGCATATGGGGGCCGCCCGGGCCCTCCAAAATCCGTCTCTTCCTTTTAACCGAAACTGGTGTGACAAACCAACAGTAATTAGATTTGTCGATCGCCATTACTTTATGAGAAGCAGCTTATTTCAAACTTATCTAAGAAAAACCTGGCTTACAATAACAATGATAATAACAATAACAGTAACAACAACAACAACAACAATAATAATAATAATAATAACAAAAATAATAATGATAACTTTATTTAACGCGGGTGACACTTTACAGTTCAGAACTGACAAACCTGTGGCCCTCCAAGTCCACAACACCGGCATTAACCTACTCCTATCGACAAGTATGTGGGTTCTTTTAAGTCCCCGATAGAACTTGGGAGACTAGACCAACGGCTTAACGTCCCTGTCTGCAGACGGTGTGGAGAAAGAAGGTCGCCCAAAGTTCATTTATAGCGAAACCGTTTTTTCAATTATTTTACTTTGCTCAAAAATTGCAGTTGAAATGTTGTAGTATAGCGTGATTTTGACAGCCTCTTCCGGTCAGTTCAGTTAACCTCGTGTATAATGTAACCTCATGATCACCTATCGTTTCCGGTTTAAATCGACTAGCAGACACATTAGCGGCTCTCTGGATTTCGCTTTCAAAATGTCGATGGTATTTTGAACACTCAAGGGGTTACGAGTTTTATAAGAGCTTAAAAGTGGTCAGTTGGGGAGGGCGGGGATACCAATCTACCCTGTAGTTCTCGCACGGTTTATGGTGGACAGTCATCTTGTGGAAAATCCAGCGAGATATAACATGCCCTGAAACTTATGAAGCTGAAATTGTTCTGATCTCCCTTCCCTTTTTAAAAAATAACGTGTGCCTCTATTTTTGTCGAAACCCCTGGTTTGAACAATGAATGGTCCCTGACGATCAGATTTCTTTTGGCCGAGACTATTGTCATTGTTGGCATCGCTCGGCTTTCTTTACATACAAGACGGACTACTCGAGATATCGTTTGGACGGAGTAAAAGTCGTGCGGCGAGAATAATTTTGAGGGCAAATTATGATACCAGCTCAAGTGACCTAAGGAACAGGTTGCGTTGGGATTCTCTTTGTGTACGTCGTAAAAAGCTTAAAGCAATCGTATTTACTGATTCTTTTTTCATCCCGCCACATGAATTCTCATTTGCGCGCAATTCGATCAAAAACTATCGCTTCCCCAACCTCGAACAGATTATCGTAAGAGAAGTTTTTCCTGCAGTGGCGCCAAAACATGAGATTTTGAAAGTGTGTTACAAAGTTTGTTTTGGAGAAAATCAAGGCAAAATTTTTTAAAAAGTTCAAAGGTTGATGGAAAAGATTTTGTTATATGTACTCAAATCGAGGTTTTCTGAAGGCGATTTTTCTCTTTTGATTTTCTGGTGCCACCTCTTCCTGAACTTTGAAGAACTATCCGCTTCTATCTGGTTGACTAACACTGCATTACTGGACCAGAGCGAGCCTGGCACTGCAAAACGTTTCAAAATGGCGGAACCAGGAAAATCAATAGTAAAAAATCCATTTTAGCAAAAAACAGATTTGTGGACTTTCAAGACTAAAGCGTCATTTTTTACGTTCACGTTTGTGGCAACTTTAATAGGGTCAGGGGTCAATATGATAATACGCACTTCCTTTTAACATTCCGCTTTCCCACTGACAGTTAAAACCCTGGTACACACGAGACTACACAGAGAGCGAGAAAATTGGACGAGCTGTCGCCAAGATGGTGACGGACATGAAGCTGGAGAAACAAGCTACGATCATATCTTTCGATCCGTTCAAGAGTGTCGCCGCCAAGAAAGAAAACCCCATTATTCCTATCGGCTTTTTCTACTATAAAGAAATGTGGGATCCACCCGAAGCAAACAAACTGAAAAAAGAGTTTAGTGGTTTAGCTGGAATGAAAACCTGTGCAGGTTCTGCGCCGAACGGAACTGACTTCGCAAGAGCTATGTTCCAAAGTGGAGCTGTTCCAAAGGCCATTAATGCTTCCTTCCTGGAGCTGGAGTACATAATTTATGACAACCCAAAGTACTCCAACAACACGTTTCAGGTGAGACGCGTTTAATGTGTCGTTTTGACAAGGGGCTTTAGCCTTAAATGCACGCGCAGAGATGTCAAGTTTTAGCGATCGGCTGGCCTCGGCTGGAGAGCTGGAGAATGAGTCCCAAAGCTGGAGTCTCCAGCCGAAAGCTATAGAGATTTAGCATCTATGCACGAGCCATTTTGCTATACGCAAACTGGCATAAAAGGGAGGGGGAGAGGGCGGGTTTGTTGAAGTCTGCCCCCTCCCCATTAATTTTAAAATCCAGTCATGCCACTCTTTGCATGCAATTAGTACATAGCCTAACAATTAATTTCCATGGCAGTAATCGCCAAGTAATTAATAGAATAGTTAACTCAGTTGGCGTAGTTTAGGGAAAAGAAGTTCCTCACCTTGACCCGACCTTTTGGCCGCAAGTTTAGATTTTTGAAATTTCGAGATTTTGTTTAGTAATTTCTTAAATCTTTTATGTAAATCATAAACTAAGAAAAGCTGAAAACTGTTTTTATGTGACGTCATCAGTACTGACGTCATCTTACTAGTGTTGGAGCACAAAATATAATAATATATCACAGTAGAACCGGAAACGTTTTAAGGTTATTCTCTAAAAGTAGTGATCTTTTTCTAGACTCTCCATACAAACTACTGTCCCAACATCAGTACGGGTGCTTGGACCATATACAATATCGAAGAAACTTATTTTTGGGATGATATCGACCAAGTGGTAGACAGGCTCACCAGCCAAGGGGCCCAGCGTTTGATCACAGATAACGTGCCCCGAGTACTGAAGCAACTTGGGAGATCAGTAAAGCCGCAAACAACTGAGAAACCAGTTGGATCTCAGGTCGGCCGACTTTCTTCCTCTGGTACCTTGGTCTTCATGTCCACAGTCATTTGCTTCTGGCTTTCCAAATTACCAGTTGTTCCTTAAGATAGGTGCCAAATCATTTGTCTGGTTGACTGTATACAGGTGTGACTTATTATTTTTGAATTATTAAAATATTCAATGTCACTACTTTGTCCTAATTTATTTTCCCAAAAGATATTCAGGACTGCCAAAAAATGACACGAGTGTTTACTAGAAAATATGTACTGGTCATTTCCAGATCTCGATTGCAAACTATTTTCCGAAACGTTGTTAATAACAATTTCCGAAGACTTTCCCCAAAAATTTCAAGGTAATACTTCCATTCAAATCGTTTTCCCTTATTGTTGTGACTGACTTTCTTTATGTCAAACGCTGGTCAAAGTGCTAATAAATGTCACTTTTGTTGTTGTTGCTGCTACTACTACTATTATTGTCAGTATTGTTGTTGACTGACACCCATTTTAAAAACTTAAAGCTCACACGCTACGATTGATTTTTGTGCACGTTTTTGAATACAAGCTTGTCCACGTGTTCTCAACGAGCATTCATGCGCCCTGTCTATAATTTTACGTATGATACCTCACATGCATCGTACATTTCTTGAACACATGGTATTCTATGAAACGATTCGAATATGTCCAAAACTGTACGATGCAACACAATTTCCTACGATAAAACGTAATCGTAACGGTGCTCTCGCACGATATATTTTACGATCATGTACGATAGCGTGTCGTGTTCAGTAAGGTATACGATTGAACAAAAAGCTTGTGATCATGATCTTACATGCCGTGGCGTTTTTCTACGATTTGTTTTCGTAAAATCCCCCCCCCCCTTAAAAAAAATCGATGGGCCGGGGGCTCGCCGAACCCCCCTGACCGTTTAAGGGTTCAAATTACTTACGTGATGGCAGAACCGGATTAATATTTAGTGATCTGTCAAAATGTAACTACATTTTTAATTCTTCAAACCCCTGATGTTACATTTTGTTCATTTTTAAACGTTTTTCAAAAATGCGATAGTGCTTTGATGACAGATTTTCCTTCTTTTTCAGAAATGGATGTGCACGTGAAACAACAAACGGCAGGAATACGAACAGACATACCGTAAATGCTCTAATAAGCCTCTCTCCAGGGGGCTTAATACAAATTTTAGGCTCTAGAGGGGGGGGGGGCTTATTAGAGAGCAGGGGCTAATTGGAGCGTTTACGGTAAATTTTTCGCAATAATGCTTGCCAAGACTGCATATGAACATTCCCTATCTTCTTTAGAGAAAAAATTTACTGTTATGCAGTATAGCTCATCGGAAAATTTGGTTGCGAGACCATTTTTGCCGTTTGCCGTTTCATACGATACGATACGATACGATACGATATACTTTTATTTAGAACACGGTAAAATCATCAGTGTAACACTATAAACATG
>JAOBYE010609409.1:0-12238 GCA_025403585.1 Parazoanthus swiftii
TGTGGAGGAACGCGTATTGTAGGAATGTACGTGGCTTGTTTTAGTAAACATGTCTAAGATGTTAGAGGGTGCAACTTGGTTAGAGACATCATGCATAAGGCAGCACACTGCTTCTGCAATAGTCTGATTTATAGCGGCGGTTTCTTAGATTGAAGGAGGTAAGGAAATGCAGGAGGGGGCATGTATAACAACTCTAGATCCGGTAGTGGATATACGCTAACTGATGACAAGTGAGGGCAGCTGAAAGGAATTGATAGCAGTGGTACTGGGAACGAAGTAGGTAAAGAGTGCTCGAGGGGAACTGTATAACAACTCTAGTTGATGTGAGCTAAGTGAGGGCAAGTGAGGGCAGTTGACAGTGATTGGTATTGATGGATAGCGTAATTAGTCGACATTTGCTTTTGGTGTCAAATGAAAGCTGACTGCGCACTTGTAAAAGATAGCGATTTATAGCAGTGGATACTGGGAGTGGAACCACGCGCTTGAGAGGGATTGTTTTGACAATTCAATTTCAAGTGGATATGTGCCCAATAATGGCAAATGATAGGGGGTTATCGCAAGCTCCAGTGATTTATAGCGGTGGATAACAGGATTGTTTAGAAAGGCTGTTGTAATGGATAGATACATACATACTTAATGATGGCAAGTGAGGGTTGGTTTAGGGGGGCTTGTGCAGCTATAGCGAGAGCGGCTGATAACAGCCCGGACACTAGGAACAAAAGGGAGCGAGAGTAAGAAAATGAAAAGAGAGAGAGTTCCCTTCATTTCAGGTAACGCCTCGTACAGAACATCGGCTTAGTTACCCATCATTTGCCAACACTTGCTGTATACACGCTTTTTTTATGAGAACATCTTTATAAGAACAACGAGGCTCAGATTGGCCAAAAATTAAGAACATTTTAAGAACAAGATGAGGCTCGGGCTCGAGAGCTAGTATATTTTTATAATTCAACTATATACTGTAACATAATTTGACAAGGGTAAGGGTTTGAATTTGAAACTGTTCCTGAGATTGTTATACAGGGTAACTAGAAATCGTCCCGGACAAATAACTCGGCAAGTCCATGATCAATTATTAAATCCGCGGGGTATAACTGTAATTGATCGAAACTAAACCCACCAAGCAACTCGTTTCCTAATACATGTACTTTAATACCTTAGGCTTAATTTTTTTCGATTTAATTGCATGTAGAAATTAAGAACAAATTAAGAACAATTTGAGGCACAAATCGCCAAAAGATTAAGAACAACAATGCTCGGAAATATTTACTGGTTCTTATAAAAAAAAACAGCGCGTATGCTGTTGCCTGCGGATGGGGCTAGTTGTTATTGGAGTAGGAAACAATGCCTTGTTGTTTTATCTAAAAGTTCCATGGAAATGTGGTGAGAAGTCTACTGTTGTTCACTCCCGCATTTGCACGTTTCTTCAGGTCAAACAAAGAAGAACAGCGAAGAAGGTGAAAGTGAGTCAGCAGGCGCCAAAGAACAGACGCAACCTCAAGGAGCGAGCAGCACAATGACAAATGGTACCCAAGGGGGAGGAGGCGTATCGAACCAAAGCCAAAGCCTGACTTCCCGGGGACCATCAAGTGTTGGGCAGCAGTCTCTTAAGCGAACTACCGGAGGTGAAGGCACAACAAAACAACCGCCTTCAAAACGCAAGAAAAACTAAGGAATTTCGTAAAGATGAGAAAAATGAATACTAACGCTGGTTAGAAGTCTTTGAAAGACCGTTGGGACGGAACACATTTTGTAAACAATGTAAATATTGTAAAATACTTTTCCCTTAACAAATAAATGGTATCTTGTATTTATAATCACTAAGTCAGTTTGCGAAACAAAGAAGATTATGTTCAAAGCTCGATATTATTGTTGCGTTTGCTAAACGTCGCTACGTTTGTTTTGCAAACTCGTAAGTATTGCTTTACATTTCTGTAACCGAGGGAACACTACAGTTCCTCTTGGCAGTACGTTTTAAAGATAAAAGAACTGGTCTTTCAAGTCCTTTAGAATGTAAAAAAAGTATACCAATTACTGAATGCCGCAGAGCGTGTAAGGTGATAAATGTGCGTGACTTGGTAGCAGAGTCCAAGGCCAGCACGACAATATAAAAACAAAAAGAAAATTCCGAAAAATCTTTATTTCATGCGCACGTACACAAAACTACTTAGGCGGCGAAATCATCGAGCTCAAGTGAGTAGAATAGACCAATCGTAAACATAAAGAACAGTCTAAACAAAAGCCTTTCGTTTATGTTTTCTTTAGTATTTACTCGTAAATCCGAAGCTTTATTGCATCGGTAAAGTGTTTGTTTATGTTTGAACAACAAACATTTTTCATAGACCCTTCCCCATTCATAGTGTTTAAAATGATACTGAGTTTTGAGGCTACGATGAAGCTGAAAAAGAAATGCGAACAAGCCTTTCAAATTTATTGAAAATTCACAGACAGCTTCTCATTAACTATTGATGGCTGCGGAATCGCAAACACCTTTATACAACAAATGTCCCCCAAGCTTTGTTATGCTAATCCCAAAGTTTGGATAACCGTTGTGGCGCCATTATGCAGGTGTCAGCCTCGTTTTGTGACTAGTCCCCTGGGAAGCCTGTCTCTTGGTTACTCAATGTTTTCTCGACACGCAAAAAAACCCGGACACGTTCTCCAACAAGCGCGCGCTGTTTGCTAACTAATAAGGTATGGCTGTCCAGCAAGTAAATTATTGCCCGAAACATGGTTACACCGAGTTTCCAAAGATCTGGGAATACAGGTAGGCGGCAAAATTATTTGCTCTTGTGAACAATCATGTTAGTAAGCTGTGTGAAACCAGAATAAGATGTGTACTGGCTACTGGCAATTATTGTAATCTTCTGTGATACATGTGCTAAAATACTAGACCAATTTGCTTCTTAACCACTCCGAAGCACTTTTTTCAATCATTATACTTTGCAAACGGAAAAACTCCATAGAGAAGCATTCGCTTTTTTACGTACATTCAGTTATTATTAAAATACAAATAAACTCTTGCGAAACGCCGTTAGCTATAATATTATGCAGTTTTAAAATAGGATTGAGGGGGGGGGGGGTGCTGGTTGCGTCCAATTTCATACATGTAATGTTTGGTCGCAAAACTTCTGTTTTTTCCTCTTCATAAATTTTTGATATGAAAACTACTTTTTCTAGGCATATAGCAGGTTCTTTGATCTTGCCGATTTTATCTGAATTTTTGACACCTTGTTCTATAAATCTAGTCATGTTTGTATCTTAAGTTCGCGTGTTTTTGAATTGAGCTTTGTTAATCAAAGTTCATTTAGAAAGTTCGCTCATTTTCAACAAATGGATAAAAAATCAAAATATAATCAAGACTGACGACAAAATAACGTTTAGTTCTCCAAGGTTGTTGAATTTCGATGTTGCAAATGTACAGTGTTTAATTGCCTAATTGGTCATACAGTACTCAGCTCTCCGATAACGCACCCAGGACATTCAAAAATAGTTTGTCTTGCAAAGGGCACTTCACATTTCTTGTGAAACAGTCTACAAAAGTGCTTTACCGAATTTTAGGCGAGTTTAACCCCCTACGGAAAACATAGCCGTTAAGAACAAAATTTTGAGGCTGAAATTGCCGAAAAAATCAGAACTAGTTATTGAGCCCTAGCAAAATTTCACTGGTTCTTAAATTTAAAAAAGAGTTTATCTCACCAGATGTATTTCCATATTGTGTGGGATAGTAATTAAGATAAATTAAGATCTAGCTAGCTAACTAGTCACAAGGTGCTGAAACTTTCCTCAAAATTTGCTAAAAAAAATTGCCGAATGTTGCTGAATTTTAGAAAATGCTGCTGTAACTTAGTTGCTGCAGAAAAACTATCGCAAAGCTACTTTAAATGTCATTACACTGAGTTGGTCCAAAACTTCTCCAAAATACCCTCAGAATTACTGGCCGTAAGTTTTTCTAGTATCGTTCCAAGTTTTGAACTGGTTGGAGTGTTTCTGGGTAAAACCAGTATTCTTATTCATTTATATGTTTATGGATTTCAATATTACTTAAGCATAGTCTTTCCTTTTTACAATGTGATGCCAAAGTAATAGCGGTTTCAATGTAAACTTTATCCGTTGTAATTTTCTTGACACCACCGAATGACAGCTACTCAAGATTTTCTTATCAGTATAGTAAATCACGATTTGGTAAATTAGTAATCTGCCGCCGAGTTTGTAGAAGTTACTCCGAGAAAGAAAGTATCTCGAGTTGCTCTTTTGTCAATGCCGGAATAACTGTTTTTAAAATTTTAAGAAATGCACACCTAAAAAAAAATAAGTAAATGAGAACAAAGTAGAGTAGTTAGTTGATACCCCCAACCGCGTTCCCAGGGCCTTCTGGGTAATTTCCAAAATGGCGGTTGTTCCACCATTTTGAAAATATCCAGAAGGCCCTGGGGACACGGTTGGGACGAGGTTGAGGACAGGACGGGGGGGGGGGGCGCTGAGAACTGCAACTAGTCTTTTTCCTAATAGTCGCCATCGTAAAGCTTAGTTTTATCTAAAAATCGAGGGCAAAGAATTTTGTAAGTTTAATGGTACTTTCAAGAGGAACCCTTAAAAGTATAATTCATTGAATTGCACTGTGATATGTTAACCAGTGTTGTTCATTGCGTTAAATATGAAGATGCACGTACCATATTAAAATTTCCTTAGCGATAAAAACGTCAATAGTAGATCTCCAAAAGTTTTGTACAGTCTTTCTTTTTGTGGTGCAAATAATAAATAGTGGTTTTACTTGATAATGTATGCAGAATAAATCAGAAAAAGAACTTATCTCGTTGGACAAAAGACGAAGTTCCCTCCTTTAAGCTCGTTGGACATCTAGATACTGATCACTGGTCAAAACTCAAGAAAAAGGTAAGTAATCAAAATTAATGCTTGTGTGCTTCTCATTACTTTTCTTTGCATATCTAGAATTTATCAGTGTAAAATACAGCGGGTGTTTTGTTTACTGTAGTTGATCAAGCTCGCAAACTGATTCTCTTTAAACCAATAGATCAGGGAGCTTGAAACTGTCAAACTGAACTGTGTATCTCTAGTATATTCATCTGCCATTTCTATCTTTTTATATATCGAAAGTTTTCTACATTCAAAGATGCAAAGAAAATATATGACAGGGACTAATTACAATTAAAACTGAAAAATGTTTCTTTATTAACTGTAACGAGCCCTCAAACTATTCATAAACCTATTAAAGTTGATCAAACAATTGCAGCCCCGCTCTTTTCAAAAGTTCTAAAACAAGACCACACCCTAAAGTGACTAAAGCCCAAGCCTATGGTATAGACCGTATGCATAATACGCTTCACTGGTCACGGACAAAAACTTCGAGTCGAGGCTGGTAAGGCAGAAATACAGCAAATGTATGAAAACTTGGAAACCGACCTCGACTTGAAATTATTGTTTATGGCCAGTGGGGCGTATTGTGCATATGGTCTATACGGTACGTCCTAAAAAGTCTTAGAAGAAAGTTCAGTAAGCAGTAACTAGTATGTGCGTTTTTGGTTATCACTGTACAGCATGTAGACTACACGGTGGCTGGAAAATTGCCACGGGAGATCCACGGCGTCGCTGGTCAGCGGGCACTCCCACTTCAGGCTCGGCTACCAGAGCCGTCCAGCGGTATACAACGCCACTACTATGAGCAGGGGAGAAAACGAGAGGATCTACTCAAGAGTGAGTAATTAAGATTGTGGTTTTTCATTAATTTATCAATCGGCAACACATTGGTTCTTAGCAAGCAATAGCCTCTGCGGCTCCTCTTGTAGAGGCTAGAGGGAAGACTGATCGGAACTAAAAAGAAAGAGCGCGCGAGTGAATAATTACCAACGCGACCTTTTTGTATTCTTTTTCCAGTTTTCTCAGCCTTTTTTTAATTTAAACATTTACAGAGACTTTCTGTTTACAAATGAAAGGAGTTTACAACATCTATGATACAGGCTGAGGTCAGCTAGGGCCTTGATAAACCGAACAGGGAACACGAACATTCACACTTAACACCGAAAATAGGAAATATGGAAAATCAAGAAAGGATTAACCTCTGTCAATACAGAATTATTTAATTTTGAACTTGAAGTTAGAAAGGCTTGAGGGTTTAAGTGAGAACGCAAGATAGTTACGTATTGCTGGTTCCTTGAGTAACCCAAATTCTAAGCCCCTTCTTGATTCTAGAAACGCTCATGTTGACCCAACAAGGCCTCTTGCTCGATGACGACCGTTAACCAACATTGTTTATCATTGACCCAACTTGTAATAATTGTCCAGTAATTCAGTCGTTTTCTACCTCGATTCTAGAAACGCTCACCATGTACAAACAAGGCCTCTTTGTCGATGACTGCCGTTAAACAGCACTAGTTATCATTGACCCATCTTGAAATAATTGTCCAGTAATTCAGTCGTTTTCTTCCTCGATTCTAGAAACGCTCACCATGTATCAACAGGGCCTCTTGGTCGATGACTGCCGTTAACCAGCACTAATTATCGTTGACCCATCTTGAAATAATTGCCCAGTAACTCAGTCGTCTTCTTCCTCGATTCTAGAAACGCTCACCATGTATCAACAAGGCCTCTTGGTCGATGACTGCCGTTAATTAGCACTAATTATCGTTGACCCATCTTAAAATAATTGTCCAGTAATTCAGTCGTGTTCTTCCTTGATTCTAGAAACTTTCACCATGTACCGACAAGGCCTCTTGCTCGATGACCACCGTTACCCAACAATGATTATCATTGACCAATCTTGAAATAATTGTCCAGTAATTCAGTCGTGTTCTTTCTTCCTTGATTCTAGAAACTTTCACCATGTACCAGCAAGATCTTTTGGTCGATGACCAACGTCGTGTACCTGTCGCCTCTAAACACGTTAAGCCCTCCAGATTTGCCGCCCAGAAGCATCCCTCAATATATCATCAACACGCCAAGGACGGGTTTCAATTCTGGATGGACCGGGATCCTATCCTAAACAAGATTTCATGTAAGTCTCATAAGATTGTCCTTAGGTTCTGTGTAAAGTTGGCGTTTCGAGCATTGGCCCTTCATCAGAGCAGACTGGTGTTGATCAAACACATGATCAGTTTACTCGCCAACGCAGAAAAACCTCCAGTTATTTTCAAGACTAGTCTTACAGTATCAAACTTTTTACTTCGTTTAAGACAGCTGGCGGTCAAAAAGAAAATTGGCAAACGACGGTTGAAGGATATATTTTAAAGCATTTGACGGTTGAGTATTGTTGAAAAAAATGGCAATAAAAAGATCTTGTCATTAACACGTAAGGGATTGGGTAACCAGTAAGGTTTGGCTGCTCGCGCTCAGCACTAATAAACAGATATAGTGATATAAACTGCGGTAAGTTGAAATGCTGTACAAATATCTCAAGTAATTCCTGTAAGAACACGCGAGTAACCTTTATGCTTCGACAAAAGAACTTTATTAAGATCTCAGTTTCTACAGTCAAGTGAATCTTTATATACCTAACTATGCATAAAAGGTTTTCTGCATTTAATTATACTAGCACGTACTCAAGCCAGTGTTTATTCAAAGCTTTACTGGTGAGACCAATACCTAGGGAAGTCGATATAGTTCTTGTGGTTATGTTAGCGGCATATAACTATAGCATATCGTCACAATTCCTTCCGAGCGATAGCCCTAGAAAGGAATGGATATCATCAAAGAATGGATACAATGTACAGTCCAGTAGCCAGGAGTTTATTATTTTTTTCGAGTGAGCGGTGCAAACCAAGGGTGGATAGGTTTAAAAAATTTCCATGTTCCATCTATGTCCTCAACAGTGAATAAAAAAAAGCCAACAAGTTTCATAAATTTCGTAAACTGAGATTCGCGAAAGCCAGATTTAGGGGAAAAACGTTCTGATGGCCGTTCCGATTTGCGGTTACGCCAGTTACGTTGTTAAAACTTCTTCGCTTTAATTGAACTAACTGCGGCGGACCATTTACGGCCTGTGGAAGGGTGCGTGCGCACTCCGTGGAGCGCACCCCCTGACAACGGGCCTGGTGTAGTACTAAAGATAATATAGTGTAGTAACATTTATTATGTATTTTGTCCATCCAAAATGTTCTTGCTACGCCGCAATGTAATTCGTAATAATGAATCGGGTTTCGCGACTGGCGTGGCTCTAAGATGAGAATCCATTTTGAGCGTTGGACACACTTAGGACAGTGTGTATAACACTTAGAATGTTTTTTCTACGTCGGTGTGTAAGTCAAATATGATCTGTTTAATCCCAAATCTCGGATTTTAATTAATCTGTGAACTGAACAGTCTGTGTTTAAACAAACTCCTATACTAACCCCGAAAGAAAGTTAGCTCTATTGTCTCTTATTATGTTCGTTTCACAAAGCAGCTCTTTTGTATTTGCTTGGTTGTGTATTGTTTGAGGGTGTTGGTTATTATTGTTCGATTAACCAATCAGAGATTGGTTCAAGCAGCTACTGGTCGACCCATACTAACCCAATGTTTAATTTTACTATTCACAGTTTGCTCAAAGTATTCATTCGGATCCAAACACACTTTCCATGGCCTTGGAACCGCGCCACGGAACTAAAGCATGAAGCTGGATTGGACCCACCGGGAACAGGGACATCATCGTGTGACAGCCAAAGCTCCAGTTTCCGTATTTTCGCGTCATACAGTTGGTGCATGATGACCCTGTATATCGCTAGTTTACAAATGTCTGAACAAGTGAAAAAGATTATTGTGACTGAAGAGTTTTAGGCAGTGCAGCATGTGGAATAACGGTCTGCCTTATCGAGTGAAGGCGTGTCAGAAACATATAATTTAACTTTTAACGTTATGTTAATGATATTGATAAAAAAATGTTGCTTATTATCGTATTTTCCAAAAAAAGATATCATATCGAGAGTTAACCGAACCAAGTTCGTTTTTGCCATAAAAATTGCGTGAAATGCCAGTATACAAAATAATTAATAAAAAGAGAAATGGACGATTTCAACCGCACACGTTTTGGTCAAGTTATTTTTAGGTTGCTTGCTTTTGCTGTAAAAAAATGGAATTTAGAGCCGCCTTTTTGAAACTTGTCAATGCTCGTCTGTTCAGCAACGGCAGCCAAATGCCCCCTCAAGAATTTAGGTTTTACAGTAACCCTCATATTTGTAGGACCCAAAATTGTCTATGTGAATGTCTTAAAAACTGATGCAATAAATTCAATTTATATGAACTGGTTTTTTAAATCTTCTTGCAGGGCGTGTTTCGGACCGTTCTCCCTCCCGCACCCCCCTTGGAACAGACTCATGCTATCAGCGCTTTCTTGCCTTGTATTTAAAAGCCCAGATCGGCTGTCCGGAACATTTGGCCCTTTGATTATATGATTTCATCAAGACAATGACACAATAACAATAAATCTGCAATTGGATAAAGCGTAAGACCGTTAAGAATAATTAGGGCTCTCGCTTGCTTGCTATGGAACTCGATTTTAGATGACAATTTCTACCAAACACTCTTACAGAGAAACGTCCAGAAATCCCGTGGAGAGCCTGAACCCACAATTCTGGAAAGTAAGAGGTGGATAAAGTATTTTGTGCTAAAAGAAACGTTTTGTTGAGTCTTTTCCTTATAAAATGTTTCAAAAATTGCTGGGAGGTGGCCCCTTCCAATAATCAGGCCTTTCGTCTCCTCAACTGCAAGAAACTGAAGATGCAAAGGATTCTGGAAATATTTTTGTGTGGCGGTTGTTGTAAAATAAGCTTTTTTGTTCTCATCAAGTTCTAGAAGAAGCCTTTGTTAATTTTGACATCAGATGGACATTATAGTACTCCTCAGAAAACTGTAGACGCGGAATTTGTGGGGGTTTCTTTCAGCTTCCAAATGAAAGCAAAATAATACAGTAAAATTGGGAACATTAACACATGATTTAGAAGTACTTCTTAAACTATTAAAGGAACTTCAAAACACAGTGATTCTCTCTATAGTTGAAGGTCGGAGATACACCACGTATTCTTTAGACTTCCCCCAATTTGGTATAAGGCATGTCTTTTTGCTTTTGAGTGAGTAGGTATGACTGTATTTAATGCAAATGTCTTGTGACAAAGGGTAGCCATTTTGTCCGAGTTGAAAAGTCTTGACAATAAAGACACCATTGAAGTCATTCAAAAACCCGTCTTATTCTCTGTCTCTGTGCTAACACTAACATAGTTCTTTTGCAAAATGTTTTCTTCTCATTGGCTTTTAATTTCTTCGAACTTATGTTTGTCATGATGATGAGTTTGCAAAGCTTGTGAGAAGCATTAAAAGAAACAAATAGCATATGCTTTCTTATTTTCTGCCAATACTTAAAACAAAACAGTGTGGGACAAATACTGCATATTTTATCTGGTGTTTTCTCAGTGAAGGTGTAACTCCACATGGGAAATTATTAAGGGATTAATCCATTTAACATTTGGAGGTCAAATTCAGTGATGTGTATTGAACTTCGGTAGTTATTTGTTGAATTTTCAGATTCTAAAACTGAAATGGTAGTAACAGCTTGTATCACCGGTGAAACATGACAGTGTCTGCAACATAGGCACAGTACTATATCCTGCGACAGCTATACATCAGATATTTATCCCTCATTACATGAAAACATAAGCAATGATGACTTATGAAATAGAAGATCAATTCACTTGTATTTTGTTGAAGTTCTTCATAAATTCCCCTGCCTGGCCACTGGGGAATTTAGTAAGAAATTTTGCCAAAACAAATGCGAGTTAATCCTCATCATTATTTCATTGTGTTTTCCAATAGTGTGTCACATGGTCATAACTGACTCAAAGGGCTAAGAGATTTTGCCATTTGACTAGGAAAAAAAGTCACATATAAGCCAATTGGGATAGCAGTTGTTATAATTTTTTTAAAAAAAGGTTGTTTAATTTTTGTTGAATGTTCCTTCTCCTTCCACTTGTGAATTTTACATGATAAAGATGTCATAAATTCATCCAATGGAAGAACTAAAAAACTGCACACAAACCCGCACATGATCAGCACAAAATGCACCCAGTAAAAACATAAGAAGAAGAATGGTGGTGACTAGTTTGTACTGGCATGTACCAGTGAAAATATGCTGGTCACACACCACACCACATGTAATGGACCTCCGCTAGCACCATTATGAATTATTCTATTTGTCAGCCTACAAGTGCCTTTAAGTTGTTTAAGAATATTTTAATAACATATCATTCTGACTAGCAGATTCTGGGTTTGGGCAAGCATCTTTTGAACTTGCTCGTCCTGGGCTAGCAACTGTCTCAAAAAATTTTCAAGCCCTGGCTATCCTCATCCAACCTCGAATGAACACTAACAAACTGCAAAGCATCATGATTTCAGGTTGGGCCTATTTTTTTTAAATAAAGCCTTCAATTCATAAATAGAAAAAATATATAATATGTAAATGCATTAGCTTTGTTTTGCATTTTGTACAAGACATTAATGTACTTGACACACAAGTCTGTATCACATGGTCCATCAAAAAATGAGTATCATTCACCAGTCCACCACTGGGTTTATAGAAAGCAGAATATCACAAACTCTGCCAGAATGAAAATAATAAAATCCTAAGTGCTTAGTTTACAAACTTGTTGAATGTTTTGTAGAAGACGTTGCATGTGAGACTCGTTCCAAATACTGATCCACATTCTGCATAAATTGATTTGGCATTGAAACACAGTCTGCCTTGCCCTGTCCTGTGGTGATGTCGGAGTATGAAGTTCTAGTGCCTGTAGTCTTGTAGCGAGAGAATCCACACCCGAGCCATTACATAGTCTGTACTGTCCCAATAACGGACCAATGTTGTCTACGAACTGTAGTCGTTGTTCTCTATTCCAGTTTCGAAACCAAGAAGTGACAATTAGAACTTGTTCGTCCGCATTAGCCATGAGTCACATTGGTCGCTTTTCCTTGCATAATTCTTTATTGCTGCAGGAAATCGAAAGCTGCTCGAGGGTTTACAGTTCTGAGTGCTTATTTCTCATAAAACTACAGGTATGTCCGAAAACCTCTCTCACAGCAGTCATCTTCATCTTGGATGCACTTCCTGGAAGAGACTGGTGACCAATCAACCTCGTTCCCAAGGCCGAGCAATCCTGAAACGAGGCCGAGATGGGTGCAGCCGGAGGGGAAACACTCTTCTCACTAGAGCAATTGTTCAAGATGGCGGCCGGAAGTTGGACAAGTGTAATAATTTAAATTA
>JAOBYE010609520.1:0-12237 GCA_025403585.1 Parazoanthus swiftii
CCAGCTGGTTGCATTCCAACGTGAAGTTATTTTACTCTGTAATTAAGTTCATTATTTTGTAACGTTCTCGTTGACGTCCCCGTCCTCGTTGCTTGAGCTCTCTAATCTCTCGGATAAGCCGACGACCAAACCTTTAATGCTTCTCAATTGCTGTGTATGACCAGTTGCTTTATTCTTATCACTAAATTTGTGGGTAATGCAAGGAGAATTCATATACTGATAAATTGGCGGGGGCTGAAGGACAAGAAGTAATTGGTGATTTGTGTGAATGTTTTATCAGGTGTGCCCTTCCAACCCAGTTCGTATGCGGAGCATGCCGTTACTCAGATGCTGGAGCCAGTGGTAACGAGTATTACCATGCTGTCGTACGATATCCAACTGTCTGTTATGACGCTTGCCATCAACACCATGATGGAAGCTTGGAGCAACCACATACTGAAGGAAGAGATCATCTTCAGGTTTGTTGTTGAGTCATTTTGCCAATACACCATTTTTCTAATGCAATTTTTTACTAGATCCATTCCCCTGTGGGGGCTAAAAATGATGTTTATGTCGAAATGATGACTCAAATTTGACTGAGTAATGACTTTTATCCCCTAAAAGGGAATTGATCTAGCAAAACTGTGCATTAGAAAATGGTATATGCTGGCCCAGTTACCAATTTATAAGCATCTGCCACTAGTTGTAAGCCCCTACTGTCACAAGTTCCCTCTCACTAAGCTGAGAACAAGTAGTCATAAACTAATGTTAGGAAAGAGAAGACACGGCCGTCCGACATGTCAGAAAAACGCCAGCCAAGCTCTCAGATTTGCAAAAAAAGATAAAAACAAGAAAAATAAACAAAAGTTAAGGGATTTATCACACCAGATTTGTTTATCTTGCTTTTCTTCATCCACTGTGAAAGGTCAGTCGCATAATTTTTTGGTCGAAAAACGTTAAACACTTCATTCTTTTGCTTAAAAATTAGATTTCAAGACCCGTTTTGGAAATATGGCCAGCTTTGTTTCTCTTAATACCTCGCACGCACGCGCAGTCATTATACCGACATGTCCGTCCGTCCATATTTACCACCGGAAGAGTGACCAGTGGTCTGAAAAATAGGAAGCAAGAAACAGTTTTTGCTGCAATGCATATTTTCTGAGAATTTAAGGAAAGCCTTCTTGAAGCTTTGCTGTTTTACAACATTTTAAACGAGACAAAATTTGAACAATAAATTTTCTTTAGTTTCTATGGTGGACAACAGATCCAACTGGATTTCAACCACGTCAAGTCCTGGATCTCGTCAGAGACGAGTTGCCTGCCCGGTGAAATCCAAAGTCATCTCCTGGGGCTGGATGTCTTCAGACACTTGGATGGTGCAGTTCACCTGTTGATGCTCCAGCCCAGGAAGAAGAAACTAAACGCTAACGAACTTGATGTGGAGCTGGAGTCAAACAGCAGTACTGTCAGCAGCAGCTCAGTGATCTCATCGCTATCAGGTGTCGATATGGAAGGGTATGATCTGGATGTGCTCAGTGACATGTCCATCCCTAACAGACAGCAATGGCTCGACCTGAGACTGAGGGGGGGAGGCAAATCCAAAAGGGGGTTGGTGCCGTTCTGCTTGAGAACACAGGAAATGAAGTGACACTAAGCTTGGATATATGGTTGGAGGAAGTTACTTGAGTTGCTGAGAGAATACCATGCAGGTTAACCCTCCTCCCGGAACAATTTTACTTAAGTCTGTGAGTACAGACGTTTTCAAACAAGTAAGAGGTCACTAATGTGTAGAACGAAATGGAAACCGTTAAGAGTTGCTTACACTTTCAAAGTGAGATCTAATTGAGGTGTTAAAACTACAGAGTAAACCGAAGTTCGATAGCTAAAACGGAAGCTTGTGATAAAAAAATATTCTCCACAGTGGAGGTGACTAGTGATGGACGTTCACCAAACCGTCGACAAAAGTGGTGAGATGAATTTCTATCGCTAGTCACTGTCATTGAGGGAATAAATGTTTTTGGAATACACAAACTAGTGAATGAGAACTGCAAATTTCCCTCTTTTACCAAAAATATAAAACAATAATAAAAATATTATTGTAGGCAAAACCCTTTTATCTCGCGACCCTTGTGTTTTGTCAGCCGTAGTGTTGAAGCCGTAGCTACAGTTTACACGATAAATGGCGATTACGTGACAGGCTAGTTACGCTAGCGCCCGATAAATCAAAGTTTAGATGTTCCATAACGCGTACTGATTGGGATCTGTACTCACGGTTACATAAATCTGAGTCAAATTATAGACACTGTTCTCGTGGCCTGTGTAGCTGGCGGTCTTGTTACAAGGCGGAAAATTCGATTTCTGGCGCAAAGTTCGGTTTCTGGCGCCATCGTTAGACAGGGTCTTTCCCCTCTCCCGTTCAATTTTTTCTCCTCTCCCTAGTCTTTTCTTTTGAACTCGTGCAATGTGGCGCCAGAAACAAAACTTTGCGCTAGAAATCGAATTTTCCGTGTTCTCACAAGACCGCTAGCTACGCAGGCTTTTGTTTTCACTGTTCTGTTTTGTCCACTGCTAGAGCGTACTCCCTGTTATCATGGAGCCAGAACGAAACACACGACTGGCTGAATAGCACTACAGCAATAGACTACTGACCCTAAGAATAGCACAACTTTCCAAACAATAGATGTTAAGGTGTTGTGTGACCACTCAAAATACAGCTTTGGAACGGTACAGGTCATTAAACCAAGACCTCGACCCGAGAGGTTAGCACTCGTTCACACGGCTCAGATGGACCTTTATTATTTATTCATACCTTCATTAACTGTTCATATTTCATTCATCACCAGCCTCGCGCGACCTTGTTTAGGGTTAATAATGGTAATCGAGGGTTAGGTAGGGTTAAGGTTGGGGTCAGGATTAATTTCATTATGTGTACAAAGTAATTTGCATATAAATAGAGTAACTTTTTGATGAGTTGGCAGCGAGTTGAGTGGTTGGTCGTGTGGCAGTCAGTGGTGACTGATGCCTAAGGTAGTGGGTTCGATACTCATATTAACGGGTTTTCTTACACTCAGGGTTTTTTATCTTTGTTCTTTTTCTTGAAACTTTTCTAAATGTCGAAAGGCCCTTCTGAGCCGTGTGAACGAGTGCTAACCGACACGAGAGGGCTTGCATGGGCTCGGAAGATGGCCGATACTTCATTTATGATATAGCATAACATGACAATAAATTGTGCATTTACAGAAGCTAAAACAAAAAAGTACCGTGGAAAACAGTTTTGTTGACTGCCCTTTCTTCATTGCAATAGTTTAGCATCCGAGAGAGCGGCGATTGTTTCTGTTCGTGTTGCGTATGAAAGCCTGGATGTGACATGCACTGGATATAACGAGTTTGAGTTACCAATAAGAGAGGGAAATCTGTTATTCACTAGTTTGGTATTTAGTAACGCTAGATATTGCGTGTTTGAGCAACCAATCAGAGTACGAGAAAACTGTCATTCACTAGTTTGATATGGACTAATTACTACTATCTTTCGACCCCTGATTGTGTCTCAAGTTTTGACCGAGCAAGTTATCAAGGCAAACTAAAGATGCCTTAAAGACAAAGTGTTCCACTCTAATGAAAACATTGGGGGGTGCATTGCATTCTAGTGGCTCTTTTTGTGATACAGCTGCTAGACTCTGGACTTTAAAATCGGAACAAATTTAGAAACACCCACAGTCTGAATTGCATGATAGTCATTCAAGACTTTAGAAGCTGAAACATTATTATAACAAAAGTCTGTATAGTTAGATTTAGTTTATTTAGAAGGAACAGCTGTATTTATCCTTGGTTAGAGCCCGGTTGTCAATACCAGTATAAAAATCTTTACGGAGACCCAGCAAAACCTGGTTTTCATTATAGAAGGGAATAAAGAAAGTACAAGAGGTGTAGACCAGCTCTACACTGATTAGAAAGCTGCCTTAATTTATGAGAAGTCGTTTTAAGTTGCAATAAGTCGCAACAAGTCATTTGACAAGTTTTTCTTAAAACGCCTAAAGTGGTCGTTAGTCGTCAAAGGTCGTCATTCTTTCATTAAGTCGCCTACAAAGAAAGCCCACATATTTTCTCGTACGGAAGCAAAACCTCGGCGAACTCTATTTATGACCCTGGGAAAGAGCATTATGATTGGCTCATATTTAATTTCCGCTGCTTCTTCAGTTTTTCTACCAGGTGATGTGGACATTTGTCACGTGTTAGAAGTAGGCCAATCAGCGAGGACTGGATAACACGAGTAAAAACATGTCAATTGAAAACAAGCTTTTACTGCCTCGTTTGGAACTTCTGATTCATTGCAAATAAATTAAGAAAGAAGTTGCATGCACCTTTATCAGGCAAGTTGAATCTTTCTAGCCGATCAAAACCTTTCTCGACAGTAAAATTCTCAATAAAATTGAGTCCCGAAATTGAAAACCGCTGTTACAATTTGAAAAGGCCACCGTTTTGTTTCTTGAGATGTTGCCTTATGGCTTGTCCCTTGCTTATGTCAATTACTTGTGCTTATACTTGTCGCATGCGTGTGAACCAAACTTAAGTGGTTTCTATACTTCTGTTTCCGTCTCTGCTTCTGTCAAAGTTTCAATAAAGTGAAAGCTAGGCTTGTATGGGACCAAGCGATGCTAGATGGCTACTCTCAAACTTCACCTTTCTGTACATTATTACTTCTCAAAGCTCATATATTACTATTTCATTTGTTTTGGGTCCACCCCTCGGTAGAAAGAAACCGCCTGTTTTCGGGAGAGAAAGAAAGGAAAGAGTGACAAAAAAGATGTATGCTTGGAGAATATGTGTACAAATAGATGGCTAAATTTCGACTAAATTCTAAAGTTAAATTGCAAAACACGAGATAGACTGTTTGATCTAGAACCACGAGAGCGGAATTAGAAAAGGGCGCACACTGGAATTCGCAGAATTTTGGTCTGATCAACACTCAAATATTTGATATAACTTCGGTAACATTTAGCTTTGGAAGAAAGCTAACTTATGAAAATGCAACAGTGTTTCGGTTTCAAAACACATCACGGCAAATTAACAAATTACCTCTTGACTTTTATTAGGTTTGAGAAAATGGTCTCCACAACTGTAAGACGTAGTGTCGTCCCTGTTATTTAACTATCTATGCATGAGCATTGAATGTAACGATATGTGAAAAAAAAGAATTCGGCTGTTCAGCATTGGCTGAAGTTGTTAAAGTTAATCGATTTTCAAAGTAACAATATAAAGATTAAGTATTATTTTTTAAGATAAAGATTGTTATTTTAGTGTTAAATTAACTTCAAAGTTAAGTACTTGTAAATGATTGAAGAAAATAAAGAAAAAGCTTGGTAAAGTACTTTACCCAAATCATTTTGTCTTAATTCTTGGCTCGGTACAGTTTGTCTATAATGTAAGGTTTGTGATATCAAGAAACATGTATTATGTTTGTGTGGGTACAATACACCACTTCAACGATCGGCGACCTCGCTTCCAGGTGGGGACTGGGCGCGAACTCGGGGTGAGAGTTTTCTACTGACCCTTTCGTTGAAGTTCAAGTTCAAGACCTGCGCGAATCGCATGAAAGTGTTTGTTGTTTACACCCTGAGTTCGCGCCCAGTCTCCAACCTGGAACTGAGACCGCGGTTTGTTGAAGTGGTGTATTTGCCTGTTCGCAGAATGAGAGAGAGATCAAGTGACCCATAAACCCCAGAAAACGGCCGTTGCTACGGGTGCAAAGACACCGAACAAATTAGCGTGGTAAGTCTCGTTCTCCCGTTAACCTGTTTGGCTTTACAGGCGGCTCGGTCTAACAGAGTGTTAATGAATCGGGCTTCGCTCGCCAGCGACGGAAAAGCTTCGGGCCTTCGGCGTTCGCAATTTTGACTGAGAAACTTAGCGACCAGGCAAACGGAGCCAACCAGCAAGGAGGATGACTGGGGACGAGGCTACGAACAAATAATATATGGTGCGCAAAACTGTCGGAATACATCGCGGATTTCAGCTCCACCTCGGTGTGAGAACTCATGCACGGCTTACGTCACCAGACTTGGTTCACCAGCAGTGAAGGGCGATTTACTGCGATAAATCGCCTCACAATACAAAAAAAGAGTTGCACTCTTCTCATAGATTGGAAAATGTACTTTAGTTATGGGAATTAAATTAAAAGTTTCAGAATATACCTGGTGTGAACGAAGCGTGGAACACGTTTATTACGTAGGTCAACGAGACGTTGAGGACGGTAAGAATTCACCTCCCATAATTGAAGTAAATTTTGTAGAGTATGAGTGTGAGTATGCACCACAAATCGCCAATTCGCAGCGATCGGCTGCATCATTTTCATCAGCGCTCGCAGTTTTTGGAACCAAAAATGGTAAAAGGCTCGATAAGCTTTGTCTGCCCGCAGCCCGCAGCTCGTCGCGCCTCCTGGGAAGGAAGCATGCATTGCGCGACGAGCCGAAAGAACGGCTGCCAGGTAGACTACCATAAACTTGACTGCCATAAACTGTATCCTACTACGTCATTCCGTTTTATAGTATTGTCTGGATACACAAGCCATGCACAGTTTGTTGCTTTAACGTGTGACTGAAGCCCATGAGCTTCCGCGTATGATATATATATTTAACTTGTGTATCCAGACAATACTATAAAACGGAATGACGTAGTATTGTCTGGATACACAAGCCACAGGTTTTTGCTTTACCATTTGACTGAAGCCCATGAGCTTCCGCGTATGATATATATTTAACTTGAAGGACTGATCATGAATGAGAACTGAATTGCTCCATTCCCGAGGATCAAGGCTAAAGGATGACGGAGCCTTGTTGTTTGCTAATGCTTACACGGCACTAGTGTCAACCAAGGCTTTCGGCCAAACCAGTCAAAAGAAAGAGTCCTGCATTTGGCAAATTTACCGCCAGCTTGGAAGAAGTCTCTGACGGTAGCACGTATATTGACCAAAGTGATAACTCGTACGAAGTTTTAAACACAAAGAAAAACAATGGAAAGTTACTACCGAGTGCAGATAATTATATCATACTTGTTTCACGGTAAAATCTGAAAAAGTTTAAAGAATAACAGCAAAATACCGAACCACAAAATATTTCCTGCCCCAATGTAACTGATCTGTTCTTCAGTTTTTTAGTGTTGTTTCCAAACACACGAAATTCCCTACTTTTTTTCAAATATTAGAATTTATTTAGATTAAAACCTAAAGAGACCGTACAATTGAGCAATAAAATATTTTGCTTCTCACAAGAAAAGAGACAAAGATTTTTTTGTCAAACCACTTCCTTGGAAGATTAATAGACCAACTCCGACGATATAATAAAATTCAGCCTTAATTGTAAACAAAAGGCATCAACACGAGGCTCCGGGGAATAATTCATGCAAACTTTATATTTTATTCCCCAGAGTCTCGTGTTAATGCCTTTTGTTTCAGGCTGAATTTTAGTATATCGAAATTGGTCTATTTGGCACAACTTGGACGTGCAGGAGGAAACTGATAGAGCTAACAGAATAAGAGCTGTGATGGATTTCTGACCAGTAGTACATCAGGCCTAGATCACTATCTTCTTCTTGTCTAAATGAGTTTTACCCTTGCTGTCTCATTTTAGACCGTTGGGTCTGACTCAATTCAAAAGATATTCCCCACCTTCAGCCAGTCTATTTTCTAGTGTAGTCCTGTAAGGTTATTCCTGGCTATATATGGTTATCTGTGGTTAAAGATGGCGAAGATTGGGGTCAGGGTTACTTTTGTTTCTTGGAAAAGGGAAAAAGTACAAAACGTTTTTGTACGTTGGAAGTGATTTGAGTGGTTGGTGTAGTGGCAGTGTATGGTGACTCCGGTTTTAAGGTCCCACGTCTGAGACTCATGTTGCCCGCTTTTCTTCGGGTTTTTTGAATTTCTATTTTTTTTCCTTGAAATGTTTCTGAGCCAGTTTAGCTGTCCGCCATCTTGAACCAAAAAGTCGTGTGAATTTAGAAAATTCCAATACGCTCTACGTTGATGCGTTAGGTAGTTCTGATTGGTTGAATTTAGCCTGCGTAGCAAGCGTTTCTGTGGGTTTTAAGAGAGCAGAGGAAGATTTTCAATGATTTGGCCGCGCGAGAAATGGGAGCAAGCGAAAAAATGGAGCGAGTGGGGAGGGGGAAAGGAAGGAAAGAACGAAAAACTGAGTTAGGGGTTAGGGGGAAGAAGGAAAGGAAACGCGCGGCTTTATCATTTAAAATCTTTCTCTGCTCTCTTTAAAACTCGCTGAAACGCTTGCTACGGCGCAGGCCAGGTTGAATTTAGCTGATAATAGACCTGCGGAAGGTGGAGAAGATCTTCTGTTATGGGTACGAGTATAAACCGTGGGTCTAAATTTAGACAGTTTGAGTACAAATCTAGTTTATTACATCGATCTTAGAATTCCCAGAGTTGTTTTTTGGACAGTATTACATTACTGAACGTTTTAAGGCTAGCTATTTCAACAGACTCCATTTCCAACAAAAACTAGTGTTGTAAACATTTTTATCTTTATGATTAATGCTACTTTATATTCACACATATCTTAAAAGCAACCATGCAATTTTGCAAGTTTCAATATAGACATTACAGTTCATATTTAGTGACAGATGGTACTCGATTTATGAGTGCATGAGTTCTTTATCATAGTCATGTAGACTGCGCGCCCGCAATCCTCCTGGCTAGCAGTCTCGCCGACTCGCTCGCTGCTTCGCCGTTTGATTTTTGTGTCTCCTCGATTGATTCCGAGGAACAGAAGTCTTTATGTCATTCCGACTGTAAATGCAGGCTCCACCTTTTATGCAGGCGATAAAACATATAACATTGATTTCAACTTCCTGGCCTTGGTTGCAAGCGCTATAATAAAGCCACTTTCTCAATCATGCGCAGAGGGGCTACACATATTGGAAACATGGCATATGGTGTTAAGAAAGAAACAAGATCGATTGTTTTCGAAAGAAGGTAAAAGATAAAACCTTAAATCTGTCACAGAATGATGTAAACAGGGTTTGTGACCACCAGCAAAACCGTTACTTTGCTCTGCGCATGATTGAGAAAATAGCTTATAGCATAGTAAGGGGAAAGCATAACGAAGTGTAACAGTGGTATTCTGATGCGCCCCCACCCCACCCCCATTTCTTAGCATTACGAAGTATGACAATGAAGTTTGACTGTGTCATTCTCTGAAATGGTCAGGACATCTACTCTGTTATGTCTTAGCAATTTTCTTAATATAATTTGATTTCATTTTTGCATGTTTCCTTAAGTGTCTTGTTTTAGCGTTTGGTTTCAGTATGTGTTTCTATCCAGCAAATAAATATAATTATATCGCCCATCTAGCGTGGCATAGCCCCGAGGTTATTCTGGGTGGCACTTGCCTCGGCCTGTCGAGGGTTGCGTTTTGTAAATAAAGTGTATGTAGTTAAGGCAATTAAAGAAATTGTTGTTGTTGTTGTGTGGGCTGTATTCACAAGTAGGGAATGTTGGGATGAGATAGCTTCAGCCCCGCCTCTGTTCAAGGATGAATGACTGCCTCTAGTAGGTATTCATGGCAGTTGTCGCGGTATTGGATACTGAGATGACAGCTTGAATATTTAACATAAAGTTGCTTCGAAATGCGCTATTTCGCTTTCTCAAGATGATGTTTTGCGATCTCTCGGAAGGTTTTAAAAATCTTCTCAAGGCTTGTTTTGATTGCATCGAGTAGTACAGAAGTAATATATACCTAAAATATTCAGTTTCATTCAGACGTGAAATAGTGCGTTGTTGAAACGATTTCCGCTTTCGATTTCCTTACACCAGTATACTGGTCCAATATGGGTACAAATATGGGGACAATATAGGTTCAATTTTCGCTTTCGGTACAGTGCAGTGGAGCAGAAACTAATCAACAACAATTGATCGCGTCGGTAAACAGAAGGAATCGCTGGCATGAGTATAGTGGTATGAGGTTGGATAACTCGATAAATTAGTATTGATCTTCCAAGACCCTTGAGACACAAGACTAGAGTTTGTTGTTGGTTGCTTTTAGAACATTCCTTATGTCGTTATTTGGTGAACCTCTTTGTTCCAATGTATCAGCGCCAGTCGCCCTGTCATTTACGACTGCCACAATCTCTGGACTTCTGTGCTTGTTGACTGTACCCGGGAATCTACTGATTCTGTTGGCCGTGTACATTGATCCCCACAAGGAACTCAGATGCCCGTTTAACTATTTTATAGTCAATTTGGCGATAACAGATTTAATAGCTGGACTAATCGTTGATCCGATTGCGTGTGTGATGCACGTTAAAGAAGGACTTGGTATACTGGACGAACATTTAGCCATCATTCACATGCCATTTTTTATCACTTGCACAGCCAGCGTGCTGAGTCTTGGCGCTTTGGCAGTTGAACGTTATCTCGCTGTGCAATATGAGTGGAAATATCGCACTGAACTGCGTCTCAAGCCAATGAGAGTACTTTTTGCGTCTCTCGTGATATGGACCTTCTCTTTAAGCTTTCCCTTCATATATTTTCAGACCGGCTACATTGGATATTCATTTGTATTTAATCACACAGCCGTGATCTTGACATTTGGGATTCTTATCTTCACCTACGTGAGAATATTTAAGAAACTGCGTGGCCGTGTCAGGGAGTGGGACAACTTAGCGGACAAGACGCGGGAGAATCAAGCAAAACGACAGGCAGTTCGCGATCAACAAAAGGTAACCAAGACTTTAATGATAATGCTGGCCGTGTTTGTTTTCTGTTACCTTCCGCCATTGCCCTTCTCGTACATCATGAACTTCTGCAGCTCCTGCAATTGTGACGTCATCCATATAACACGTGACCTACAGCTCATCTTCGTGTTGGTCAATTCAAGTCTCAACCCAATTGTGGTGTTCGCCGGCAGATCGCGAAAGTTTCGGCGAGCACTTGTCAAGATTGTGATGTGTGGAAGGCTGGACGAAGCTAACCACCAGAGCTCTTATTCACGCTAGTGCGGTTTCGTTTGAAACGCAAGTTGTTCTAAGCGTTCACAGGCCCGTAGCCAGGATTTTTGTTGGGGGGTGCAAATTTCGTAAACTTGGACTTTTCAAAGCCACATTTATGGGACAAACACACTTAGGCCGTTTTTTTTAGTCGTTTCGATTTACGGTAGTACAATTGTTACGATAAACCTATTCGGACTTCTTTATGATGTTATTAAATCTCCAAATGCGGACCTTTTCGGGTTCGTGGGGGGGGGGGTCCGTACGCACCCCGCGCACCCCCCTGCCTACGGGCCTGGTTCAATACTCTTTCGGGTTCACATCCTGGTTCGAATGCGTGTGTGAGGATAGCGCACTTGATCGAGGGACGTTTACTAGAGTGATGTGATCACAAGGCAAAGTTTTACTCTGCCGAAAGGTTAACGCTCGAAACGTCAGCCTTACACCAAACCTTCTGGTGAAAAACATACCATATCAACCTTTGTTGATCAAAACTCATATTCAACTTACTCGCCAACGCAGAAAAAAAAGTCTTTTCAAAACTAGTCTTCCAAAGTTTTACTTAGCTTAGACAGTTTTTCGGATCTCCCCCTGATCCCTAATCCTTGTTTTTCATATCCCCGATTTTGGATCCTTGTTTTCCAAATCCCTCGATCCCCGATCTCCATATTTTGGGAATCCAGACTGTTTATTGAAAATTAGTAATACGGGTGCAGTCAAGAACTTTTCAAATACGGAGTTATGTGAGCAGCTTCTAAGTTTGCAGGAACAATGTTGTCTTTTTCAAATTCTGGAACACTAAAAACAGTGGCAAATTGAAACAGCACAAACAACTATGATAGCGCTTAGTGCGCTCTTGATAGATTTGAAGAATACCGATATATCTATCTCGCAACTGAACATCTGCTAAAGCTACCATAGTTCTGAATTGCTTTAAGTGATAACCTCAAAAACTGTAACACCCCCTCTGTCCAGAGCTTCAAGTAAAAATAAAACCCAAAGACGTTAAACTGACTCAAAGACGTTAAACCCCTGGGCAAAATATGGTATTAACCCTATTGTGCCTGGGGGGGATGGGGGGGGGGACAGAAAGTGCCCGCGCCGATTTCAATCGTCGAGAACTTTCTTGATATTTGAGATATAGCCACAAAATTTGGTCACTTTTCCTAAATGTTATTGGAGAACACAATTTGGAAAAAAATTGAGTCAAGGGTAAAAGGTGTTGCCATGGCAACACGATTTTCGAAGCCATGTTTTGCCAAATTT
>JAOBYE010609631.1:0-12237 GCA_025403585.1 Parazoanthus swiftii
AGCTTATATGATGTAATTTATCTTCAAAAGTGAACGAACGACAACACGGATTTGTCAAAAACCTTTCTCGCTGCGGATAGACTCGTTGACTCGAGAGTGAAACGAGTCAGACACTGGAACGACCCTGGCGTAAACAAAAGCTCTATCTATGAGACTGATCATGAATTGATAGACACGGTTAACAAACATGTTTGCAGAACAAGTGGCATGCCGATTTTACGTTATTTGAGATGGAAAGGTATGTTTCCTAATTTACTACTTGAAGCAGTTGTCGAAGTTGGAATTCCGGACCGGCCACGAGTCCTTCGCAGCAACATCAAAAGCACTTTACGTGTACTACACGTGTGTCTATCACTGTATTAGTGCTGTTTTACGCTTTTTCACAAAAACATTACATGTAACTGAAAGGACTCCAGGATTTTATTCGGTGGAAAAAACGAAAACAACGATTAGAAATAAACATCAAAACTTGTAACTACATTGCATGCTGTTCAGAATCGCACACGGCAACCGTCTGTTTGAGATTTTTTTTTGTTTACGACACTGTTAGCAAGAGCAGAAGTTACTTTTGATCTTTACTGCAAGTTTTGAGTCCGCATTCCATAAAGCAGCAAAGAAATGGATCGTTTATGTGGATCTAAGTACTGCAAGTGCGCGACTCGAAATGACTCGATGCAAAGTCAATTAATCCGAGCTTTTGCATAATTGACTCGAACGTCGCTCGATGACTCGAATGGTTTCCGACTCGCTGACTCTCGAGTCAGGTTACATTACCTCTGGACGGTACTGTACCGTAATAGCTTGCAAACCTATCACAGCCAGACTCAGATAATTATAGAGAGAGCCATATACTTTGATTTTCATTATTCATCCCTTTTGTACACTTGGTTTGGAGTTTTTATGATTTTTTGTGCATTTTTAGGAGTATTTTTAAGATTTTCAATGCTAAGAATTTTGGGTAAATGTACCAGCTGCCATCTTTTTTGGTACGGTCAATAAATACAAGGGAAAAACTTAGGCCGACCTGTTGATAAGACGCTGCATAAGTACTCTGCTGGGTGGCTGTGAGGACTGCCTGTGCACCCATAGTAGCAGCAGCCTGGGCTTGGGCAATCGCATTAGCAGCAACATTGGCAGATGCTTGTGAACTGGATGGCTGGGTTGCCTGTGATGACCACTGTGCTTGTTCAATAGCAGCTGCTGCCACCCCACTATCAAATTACAATGATAATTTTAGACTCTTATCATGCAATTTGAAGTTTGAAATGACATTCTTCATTGATAATTCTGTTTTTTCATTTTGTAAAATCATCAAAGCTGCACTCAAACTGTTGGAAATTATGGGTGTACATGGCAAAGAAATGTAAAGACATTACTAACTGTACATTGCTGACACTAACCTTGGCCTGCCACTGCTTGGGTTATCATGTTTTGCATAGGAGACAATGGCAACTTTGCCGTCGATTTCAAATGGAGGATTCATGTTTGTTAAGACTTCCAGCAGCTGACTAGATTCCTGTTAGAAAATAAATGTGGCAACAGTCGAATATCATATCTTCACAAAGTTCAGAGGCAGAAAACTGAAAAAGCAACTGGTTGCCACCATAAATCGCCAGTCAAATAGAGTTGCAAGTCCATGCAAGTCAATGTAAGTTTGTAGCTTAAGTTTAACTTGAGTTCAATTTATGCTTTTCTTTGCCACCAAAATTGCATGGTTTTGCACCCACTTGCATGAACTTATGTTGGCTTGAATCATTTTTGACAAACGCATTGAACAATTTCTCAAACACCTGTGAGTTTAAAAGATAAGCTTGTCACAGGTCCATGCAAGTCAGAAACTTGCACTAAATTTAGAGTCCTTTATGCCAGAACAGACTATCACATAGTTTTCTACATTGAAGTAAGTCAACTTGATTACTACCACTTTCCCTCCACAACACTTGCACACACAAAAAACAAACACCTAACAGAAACTGGTGGTCTAAACTAACAGAGCTGAGTGGGGTGGGGTGGGGTAGGACCTGCTGGCATTGACAGTCGTGTCTGGTTGACAAAGTGGTTCCCTACTGAGAATATATTTTTTTAATCAAAATTTGGAACTACAACCTCCCTCCCCTCACCTTCTAGTCTAAATTAGGGGGCGAGGGGAGGATGCAGTGGTACACATACAATCATGTACTCTGACTGTACAGACAGCTGTTTCTTGTTATTATTTGCTCCCTTACAAGTTTAATTTTGATAAACTTGTACAACCTGATCTTCAACACAACCACCAAGGTGAAGCAGTTCCGAGGTTAACCTACTTACTGTAGAGATGAGATTTTTCTTGAACAGTTCTCAGTGAACAACCTATTCTGATAATCATTTCGAAATTTTATTTACCTGCATGGATCCCAGTTCAACGAAACAAAATCCTCTAGACGTGTTTGTTAACTTGTCCCTAATAAGCCGCACATCATATATTGGCAGGGCGGTGATTTCTGTCAGTGCTCGCCGAATCTATAAGAAAACATTTCAAAATGTAAAAGAACTAATAAAACCGGGACAAAGTCTTCTCAGACATCGTGATGATAAGAGTAAGAAGGGAACTTGTCAGAAAATGTCTTTTTTAGTAAAGGGATGAAGTTGTATGACTGGGAAGAGTGGTTGACTGGTGCCTTTTGCAGGTTGCAGGTTTTCGACTGGAAGTTGACCACATGGACCAACTTTCCTTCTTCGCTATGGTAAAAAGACATACTGCATTCTAACAATTTTATTCACAATTTACTGATCAAAATCTTTGTTAAATTGCTGAAAACCTTAACAACAACATTAATCTTTTTATGCTACTCTTTTAAAATCACAACTATCATAATTGCAGGTAGTATTTGAAGAAGGGCAAGGAAACTGGCAACCAAAAGTAACCAAGACAGTTTAAAATTACCACCACGTTATCAGTTTACAAATTGACAAACATCAGACAAAGCCTAATTGCTAGTCAGCTCTTGCTGCAAACTGTTATTTCATGTACATGATTGTGCAGTACTTATTCCCAAACTTCTTTTAGGCAAAATAAAAAAAAATCTCATCAGAATTTGATCAAAAAGGAAATGTGGTGGTGAGTTTTGGTAAGACCCTCTAATCAGTTGTTGCCATTTATCACTATCTTCACAAGTCTCTGACATGAACATTTGCTCAATCATTATAATTCTGAATATAGAGCTGTTATTCATTAACATTGCAGAAGACAATGATCACACCTGTTCAGCAGTCATTAGGCCTGGTCCTGATCAAAAGATCTCTTGAGTGATGAACTTTTACATCTCAAGAAAAGAAAGTAAATGCCACAGCCATTTTGAAATGTGGGGACTGACCAGATTGGCATTGTTGACAGAAGGTACTCAAAACAGAAAGAACAGAAGTCTACTGAAATATTATTTGACTTTAGTTGTAACCTTCTACAAACTTACAGCATCCTCATTAGTTAGAGTATCCAGCCCTCTCAGGATAAGAACTACAAAATAACACAGCATGCCATATCAGAACAATGTACATAGCACAAAAAATTAGAATTCAATGTCTGTCGGACAACCACAATCTCACAATGTTGAATAGTTGTCTATAATCAACCAGCAACAGCAGCGAGAAATAGGACACCAGAAACTAGTAATTTTGCTAATTAAAGAAGGGCAAGGGTTAACAAATTTTCCCGCCAATAAGCCAGCAAACCCTTGCAACCTAAGTTCAGTTACCCTTACGCCTAGTTCACACTTGTGAAATAAAATAAGCATAAGGTAAGCACAACATAAGCCTAGTTCACACTTGTGAAACAAAATAAGCATAAGACAAGCACAATATAAGGATGAAATAGTTAGTGTGAACAGATGTGAAATAGCATAAACGTGAAATAAGCACAGGCGCAAGAAAACAAAATGTTCCGTTCTTCTTGCACTTTTTTTGTGCTTGTTTCATGCTTATTGCATAATGGGAACACGTTCGACATCGACATAAAATACGCACAAGAAGACGCTTGTGCTTATTTAATGCTTATGCTATTTTACGTCTGTTCACACTACCTATATTATTTTTATGTAAGTTATGCTTATCTTATGCTTATGCTATTTTTATTTCACAAGTGTGAACTAGGCTTTACCGTATACAGTATTTGAATGTGCAACAAAAGTAAGTTGCAACTATTTACTTGAATGCCTGCCTTGTGGTACTTCATTTTCAGGCAAAACCCAATTTTCGCAAGACTTTTGCAACCATGTAAAAACAATTGCACAGAACTACTCTAGCATGAACACAATTTTTACTTAGTACCTTTACATGGTGTGGAACCAACTTCTTTCTCTGGTGGTGTTTCTACAGATAAAATGAAAGCAGTCATATATCAAAATGTTATCAACAGTTTAAATTAAGTTTATTTTACTTTATTCATATCACATAACACACTTTTAGATATGAAGTTTTTCTGAAGTGTAAATTGGCTGCCAGGGACCTAAAACGTGAACAAGAAATAGGCCCAATAGTTATGTACATGTATCCTCAGGGAGGGACAAGGAAAATCCCTGTGGCCTGTAACTCTAAAACTATCCAACATATTAGAACTAGTAAAAATCTGCAAGCCAATTAATTTAGGCTAGTTCAACTGACACATGACATCACCATTACATCACAGCAATGTCAAAAGAACAAACTTTTGAGCTTTAACAACACCAGAAGCAGAAAAGTTAATAAACAAATTAAATTATCAATAATAAACAAAGAGAGTGAATCAATTAAATTACATAATAATACCATAATGATTATTTTACTTGCATGACAATAAAAGGAAACATTTTCCAAGTTTCTGCGTTTATTCTTTCTTCAAGACTCAACTAATTAAATTTTTACATGTTTGTCTCAAGGAATAATGTTGCATTGAAGACCTGGTCCTTGAGGCACATACTGCTACCTCTTAGCTAAACTGTATTGCAGTATTTAACCTTGATTGTAAGCTAACCTTCTTTCGAAGAATTACATGAAAAACAAGTGCTTCTTCGTTTTGAGTAAAAGTTCTGGGTACCGCACTGCAAGAAACAAATCAAATATTTATCAGTAGTAGTACTAAAAAATTAATACATGTACGCTACCTTAATCTAGCAAATTGAAACTCCACAGACAACTATTATGTTGCTGAAAAAAAAAACGGCAAATCAGTAACTGATCGTCAGTAGGATACCTAAAATGTGTGCAATTCTACAATTGGTTTTGGCTCCATTAAATCCTAGACCAATTGCAGACCATTATAGGAAGAGCCACCCACTATATGAGCACAGTTACTGAACAAACGTTAGTACAGGCAAGGAAAATGAAATTGAAACCGTTAAACAAAAATTTGTGGCTAATGCCAGAATACAGTGGTTAAAGCACGAGCTAAAAACACAAAACAAGTTTAAATAATTACATGAATTAACAATATGACTCCATCTGTCTAGTTAAATTCATACCATACCTTGCTGCAAATCCAATCTTTTTCTCGTGGCCTGGTGTGTCGTGGTCTGCTGTAGTCAAGTCCAACCTGCATGCCTCTTATTCTCATGCGACCCTGGTGATATCAAGCCATGGTTAAATTAAAAACAGTATACCTGGATATGGCTTGAATTTTAGCTTCAGCTGGACCAGGGGAAATCTTGTCTCCCCTCTTAAACCTTTCAAAACTAGCCAGTTAAACAACATCAGTCTGTCTTCTGATTTCAATATCCCTACAAATTAGGATTAGGACTAGCGGTAAGGTGAGGTTAGTGTCTACATGTATGAAGTAACTACCAATTTACAGTATGTAGTTATCTGGTGAGTTTAGGGTTTTGAACACCAAACTGCTGGTACCAGAATACAATCACCTTTGTTGTTTCCATCCACTGTTGTGCAGCATGAACATCAATAAAGTCTACAAAGGCAAAACCTCGTGAATATCCTGGGGAAAAAAAACAAAAACTCATCATTGTTAGCAATATTTGTGTTTACTTTTAAGTTGTAATTAAACAGGTTCATGTACAAACCTAAATATGTTCTTGCTTCTGTGACACCAACCCTGACCAAAACTCAGTTGTATGTACATGTATGTTGGCACTTACTTGAGCTGGGGCACTTGTTCAATGGTAATTTGCATAATTTATATAATTAACAGCCTGTACATAATCATGTTCTTCAGTTTCTTTACTACGGCATAAATTAATGGCCAGAAAGTAACTATTAAAACAGGATTCTAAAAGTTTATATTAATTAAAAGTTTATTTATCTAGATCTTTAGTGCAGATATCCATAATATTCTTAACACACAAGAACTAAAAACTGAAAGTAGTCAAGCACATGGACTGTTCATCAATATGAAATTTATTCTTGTGGTATGTATACCTCAGGCAAGTTGAAATTGTTCAACAATTTCCTGTAAACAAGCTGTGTCTCATGTACCACATTACGTGTACTGACCCACCTTGAATTTGACATAACAGCTTTCTTAAACTAAAGACCTTTTCAGTAAATATGAAAACCATGTTTTGAAAAAAACAACAATGAATGAAACAAACTTATGTCAAACATAATAATTTATGAGGAACCAAACAACCTACCCTCTTTGTTACGAACCAGTCGGACCTCTTTAAAGGGGAGCTGTTGGTCCTCAAGTTCTTTGGTTATCTGAGGAGAACAGTAGAACTAACTCAGTAGATGCAAGTCAAATAGTATTACCAGCATACAACTTAATATTAATTAATATTAATATCTATTATTTCAATTTTGGAAATGATAATACTTATCATACAAAAACTATATTTTAAGTGGCTCGTCCAAAAATCAATGCTGCCTACAGATAGTCTAAAATACAATCATGTCTGCAATGTTTTTCTTAAGCCTGGGAAAATACAGCACCAACTATTCACTCTTTAATTAAAGACTAAAGAAAAGACTCAGTTTATTGTCAGTCTGGGAAAGCTTGGACAACCACCAGGGAAAGACAGAAAATTGCCCCCGAGTGTGTACTGACCTTGAGAAAAACACTGAATGGTATAACTGTACATGAGGGGTATGGTAAAAACTTTAAAGCTGAGTAACATTACTGGTTGCACAAATATTACCTTTTTAACTAAAAAATAATTATCATAATTTAATTTATTAAGTTTTGGCCCTGAGTATAAATTTGTTTGGGTAAAACAAATTCTTGACACATGGCTGTTTTGGGGTTATGAGATATGGTTCTTTTGTACATCATTCCCCCTCCCAACTCAATCTTAAATTAACAACCCTTCCCCACGGGGCAACAGTAACATGATAACTATATAACTGCAAAAGCAACTCACATCTTCCCTTGTTAACTCATCTGGAAGTCCATGAAGCAGGATGATGTTTGATGGCTCCTTCATCCTGTTGTCAGACTGTCGCCAGTCCTCGTCATCCCCATCCCTATACCCCCCATCACGGCCATAATAACTGTCCCTATCATCCCAGTCGCGACGGTCCAACTCACGATCCCGATAGCGGTCCCCATACTGTTGATAAAAACACTTGGTGGTCAGCAATCACAACAATGATAGAAATAGTGTTAAGTGTTCGCCTCTCGATATAGAAAAAACTTGGAGGATCATGGATCCATTCATTTGTAAAACTGTCAACCTGGGTACACTGATAGGATTTGGCAAACATTCTGACTCCACAATTTCCTTCAGTAAGGTTCCATTTGCTGGATTCACCATCATATCCTGAAGTTAACTATCAGTATGTTGATTGTATTATTTTGTAGCTGTAATATGTTACTCGCATGCTACATGTACAGCAAATTGAATTACAAGATATGATTGAGAGTAATTTCCAAAAACAAACTAATACTGTCTTGTACTTGCGAGTAATAAAAATTCACAAAAGGCCATTCCTTTGGCAAATTTAGTGAAGGAGTTTAAAGAACGCAAATAACATGTTATAAACTAATGAGCTGTGCAAAATAATCATCAAATAAAACTTGCGGATTTCCTTGTACCATTCTAAAGCTCGTTTTAGAGGGATCACATTACCCTGTACCAGCTATAGTGTCAGGGTTATTGTTGGGGTAATTGGTTTATTGTTATTTTAAACAATCTTGTACTTCATTTTGATTAAAACATTCTGGCCCAAACTTGGTAGCGAAAACCTCATAATTTTCATCTAACAAACAGCAGAAGGCCATTCAAACAATACTCTCTGAGCTAACACTAAAGTTTAAAAAGATCTGACCAATATAGTGCAATACTAAACAGAAAGTTATTTTTCTTTCTATAGTGTAAAGTCCTGGTCCCTCTCGAACTTTCATTTTCTCTTGAATGAAATTCTTACAGTGTGACTCAGTCTGGGTGATGCCAGGGTTTTGGTAAGGGGGTCAGGGTTAAGACTGGAGGTCTGACCTTTGAGAAGGCATGCTGCCCAGGACAATATAAATTAAGTTATTCTAAACCCTTGCAGATGCATTTTTCATGGTTCAAGTGGAAATATCTAGCACATAGGATTGAAAAGGGGTTCACTTCTATGACTACCAACTAACATGATCTCAAGACACTGATCAAGGAAACTGAAAATTAACCTGAACTTAGCAAAAAATGTTCTATAGCTGACTGTGGCAAAAGCACCACCAGCTAAATCTTAAAATGTAACAATAATTTATAAAGTATGAAACCCTTTCAGCAGCAAATGATGTTTCTAAGTTTTCCATTTTAGTAGGTTTGACTTTCTTAGCAACTCTTTGACATTATTTTTATAAGAAAGTGCCATCTTTCATCAACTTTCATTTTCTCAAACCACACTCATTCGCTTTCTGATGTTGAGTATACTAAGATAACGTAAAGTCATCAATGCTGCTGAAAGGGTTCACAAAAATAAAACAATGCAGCACTTCATCTCTGTAGCGGCTTTCTCTGTAATCCCGCCGACGATCCCAGTCCCGCTCTCGGTCAAAATCATGACGATCCCAGTCCCAGTCACGATCTCGGTCGTAACGGTCCCTGGCTCGATCAAATCCGCGATCACAGTCACGATCTCGATCTCTGTAATCAAACATATCTCTGTCTCTTTCATAGGATCGCCTTCGGTCACGATCTCTATAGTAATCACGGTCTCGGTCTAGATCTCGATCTCTATCCCGGTCCCTGATTCGATCTCTGTCCCTGTCCCTTATCCTCTCTCTGTAATAATCTCTGTCACGATCATTGTTATCTCTTTCTTCGCGAGACCTATAACTAGGGCTCCTGCGTCGACTATCTCTATCTCCATTATCAGTTTGCCCCTCTCTAAAACGACTTATTTCACGACTTATGTCACGTTCAATCGAATCATCTTGCACTTCTCTTTCTTTGCTTCTCTTTGTAGTTGATTCCTGGATTCCTTTGTTATCATCAGACATGGGCTTCGTCTTTTCAACCCCACTGTTTGGCTTGCCATTCACCTTGTCCCTGCATTAAGTTGTAAACCAATGATGAAGTTTGTCAGTATATTACGTTCAAACAGTTTGAAACACGAGTTTACTCACCCAACTGCAGCCAAAAGGGGGCAGTCCCATTAAATTTATTAAAATCGCAGCAACCATAAAACACAAATATTGGTTCCATTGTGAAGTTCCAGTTCAAACATTCTTGCAAAGGTACATGTAGTGTCATCATTCACAAGGTCACAACAGTTCACAGATTGATCTATGAAACTTCCAAACCCAGAGTCTTTGTGGCCACTGGCATTCAGTTTCTTTCTAACACTGAGAAATCAACATTCTTATTTGAGGAACCACTTTATGGTCTTTGAATGAAGTGCCAAATTTGACATTTGTATGGGATATTAAAGACAGTATGCAAAGTTACATCTATTTACATTGGTAGCTCAAGAATGCCTGTGCATGTTTTACAAAGCATTTTATTGAAACACAGTACATTCCTTAAGGCTAGGATCAAACTTTCAGGTATCAAAGTTTTCTCTTTAACTTTCGTGGTAATTCCCGTTTAACAGTTATCCTTTTAAATGCAATATCCTGTGCAATTCTACTATTATATTCAATTTAATACAGTATCATTACTAACACTTTTTAGAATGTATAAGAAATTCATGTACAAAAATGTCATTAAATTTATACCACATGACTATTTCCATAAATTACAAATATCAATTTCTTTCCTTCACCTGAGCTAAAGTACTGATTCACATTAGTTTTGTTTGAATAGATTATTTGAGCCACATTTTTGTTTATGATTACTTGATGATAGCTAACATATTTTTGTTTCCCATCCAATTTTGCAAGACTTCAAATACAAAATTAATTGCAGAAGGTCTTGAGAAAAAAATTCTCAAAAAAGATGGGCGACTTGGGGTCCATGTTCTAATATTTAAGCTAGTTTACTAATCATCCGTTCATACATTATGAATATATGCACTGTTCCAGTCTTTGACAATAAAACCAATGATCAAGGCAGATGGAGTTTGATTACACAACCTTTGGGTTATTTGACTGGGTTATTAGACCATTTGTTTGTTAATTGCAGATACTTCTATGTTCACACATGTGCTGAATGGGGATCGAGATTATATTTAAGACACTTTACCAATCGATGCCCTTCGCGATGTGCAGCTAACATCTCAATAATCAATACACCTGATGAACTATGGGCAAATAATTACAGAATAGTAGAAACCTTTCAGCCGCATCATCAGTCTTTGGCTCGTCCATTTCTCTTTCTCTTCATTCAAATGGAACCAGATGATAAACTGCCACGCAAAACTCTTTGAATTTGTCTTGACGTCGAGGATCGGTGTTATGTACTTCGCGTAACGTGATCACTAATGACGAACGAGCTGTGATGTCCGTTGCAGTGATCAGTGATGCTACAAACGAAAACAAAATACAACTTTTTCAGTTTAATAGTCTCTCACAGCGCTACTGGAATAAGGAGGGTTGCCTTTGGAATATGATGATAACGATTTACTCGGAGATTCAAGAATGTTGTTGCATTTGCGATTCGAAAAGCCTTGATCGAAATTCAACATGGCGGCGCCGAGATCAGATAGTCTTCGCGGGAATATCTTCTTCTCTATGCAATAAACCTGCAAAGAAAAAGACATGCTGATCTGCAGACTTAAATACTTACTTACTATTTACAAACCTCAATGTATATAGAAGTAGATTCCAACAAGATATATGTCCACAAAAACAACTTTTCACACGCGGTTGGCGTTGGCGAGCAATCGGGGTCCAAACGATCAAGGCGCGGTCTCTCAGCGTTAATAATGCGCATGCGTGGAAGGTAAACCAACATGGCGGACGAAGAAGAAGAAAATGCTAAAAGTGAAACTTTGACGGTATGTTGGATGTAATGCTGTCAGTTTTACTTTAAAAGGACCTTTAGATAAGTAAATCAAACTAATAACAAATCGGTTATGTTAAGAGAGGAGTAGATCGTGATTATTTTCCAAAAATGTAAACCGGCTGCCCTTATACAGTTGTAAACTTCAAAAGACACAAGTTAAGGGCATTTAAATTTACCCTCAAAAAGCTTTTTGAAACTTTTAGGAAAACTCGTGGAAAAGAAGCATTATGGAAAATATGCCACACTGTATTTTCCAATGAAACATTCGGCATGTCTATGTAACATCATTTTATAATTTAATGGTCCAAATGACTGAATGAGTCGTTTTAAAATCTTTTGCAAACAGCATAAAGAGGTGGCGAAGATCTTCAACATATTGCCAGAGAGACAAGCAAAAGTCGCAACTCTGTTGGCCCATGAGTCTGCTGTCTCATCAAAAGAAACAAAGGTATACCTCATAATAGTACAATATTTAGGCATCTATTAGTATTATAAATTAATCTATTTACAATCATTTGTATTCTTGTCAATTTTGTCTGATGAAGGACTAAATTGGTTGATGAAGTCTGATGACTTCAGGACTAACATGGCTGCAATGTCCTTTATCATTTGAATCCCTGGAGATTAAGTGAAAACCAGGAATAAATATCAATGTCCAAATGTCTTGCCCATAGGCGGTGCATACCCATCAGGCAGTCCAGGATGAGAACACAGTTCCAGCAGTATACTGCATCTGTAGAACATCTGATACTGACCGCTTCATGATGTGAGTTTAATATACTGTCAGTGATTTCTCTTGTAGCAAGTATGTATATACACTAGAAAAAAGGAAATGCAAAATGTTTCAATAAATGAATGATAATATGTAACGTAAAGTTCCTCTTCATTTCATAAAACAACTCCATCC
>JAOBYE010609742.1:0-12237 GCA_025403585.1 Parazoanthus swiftii
ATGGATGGATGGATGGATGGATGGATGGATGGATGGATGGATGGATGGATGGATGGATGGATGGATGGATGGATCGACGGACGGACGGATAGATGGATAGATGGATAGATGGACATCGAGAAAAGAGATGACCAACTCAACGGTGGGCAGAACTGGTTGGCAGAAAGAGTGTAAAGGCCTTATTTGCCACTTGGCACAAATGAGACAGGTTAAGGAAAAATTTACCTAAGCAACAAGTGAAGTAAAGTTAAATACTTCAAGAGAACCACGTAATTAAGTGAGTCTCACGCTTGTCCAAGACAAGCACTCCCCAACGAGGACAAAGAAACTGCATTCCGATGTGATGAAGGGCTGGTGCGTGTCCGATGCTTCAAGAATTGAAGTCAACAGAATAAAACTGCGTCCGAATTGAAATATAAATGCTTGTCGTTGTCTTTGGTGAGTGGCCAGATAGCGGTGTGAACAGGAATAGACCTAATCCGCAAACTGCTGGAAATCAAGTTCAAGAAAAGTCTTTTTTATTTGGTGCACCAAATAGATTTCAGAGAATGCTACGACAAACATTCGATCGCTAAACAAAAGTAGATGTATCTCGCTGACAACCTGAGTCGCGCATTTCATCCAGACGAACCGGTCTCTAAAACACTCCAGCTTTCTTGAATGGCTTTCCCCTTGGCATACCTCAATAACGCCCAAGTCAGAGATGAAAGTGGAGCAAGTCCGTTTTCTTTTGAGTATAACAACCTCACTGCTGAAAACAAGACTGACGCTCACTGCCTACAGTGGAAACAGACCGAACATAACTACGTACGATAGAAGCAAGAAAGAGGTTCTCCTTATGCAAAACAGTTGCCCGTGGGTTTTCTCAAACAGAGAAACGAAATACAAGGAGGAGACGCAGAAATTATCAACAAATAAGAGATCTAGAAGAATCAAAAGCACGCTATCCAGATTACCCGATCAAGTTATCCAATACAATAACTGACGTCCTTGGAGCTGGTAGTTACCCACCGGTGAGGGATCCGAGCGAGGTGTTTGGGCGAAGGAAGTTTTACGCTCTGTCAGAACAATGCGAAAAGTTGTTCCTACCGCGCAGCGTGCGAAATAAAGAACAAATTAGAAATGTCTTTCAAGACATTTTAAAACCTTGTCGAACAAAAGAATTAAGTGGTGCAGAAAGGCGCTTATACTCCGTATTACCACAGCTTAATAGAATACAAGCAACCTGTAAAAAGAGAGAGAGAGACAGCGAGTCGAAGAGAGGAAGCGAGACAGAGACAGAGGCAGACAGACATCCTTCCCATGGCTGCCGATCACTGCATGTGCACCTAACCAGTGGACGTTAACAAGAACAAAGCCTTCACATCATTCGAGAGCTGGCGCAATAGCTTGACCTGTCGACTGTCGCTTTACAAGATCGATTTCCGTCCCTTTCCTTAGGCCACGTGGCATAACAGACAGTTTTCATTCTCCGCAGATAGTTTGGGCAACAATGGTTCTTCGTTATTTAACATTACCCTCCACTCCGATGACAGACCAATGGACTTAAACCAACATCTCATGGCTAGTAGGTGTATCTCCCAACATGGAAAGACCGTGTTTGCTGCCGGGCACCGGGCACCAAACCAATGATCCTCAACAAAAACTAAGTCATCACATCATCCGAAAACTGGCGCCGGAACTTGGCCTATGGACTCCGGTCGCTTTAGAAAAACTTCTGTGCCTTTCTTCAAGACAATGTTGCATAAAATACAGCTACCAGTCTTCACAGAGGGTTTGGCCAACAATGGTTCTTCTGCCTGCGAAGCTAGCCGGCTTATTGTTGTTCAAAAGAACGCTCATACAGAGTGGCTCTTGGGGCAGATCACAAATAATGCCCATTGTCGATGATTGAATGACATATTGCAAATGATCCGCCAGTACTTTGGTTTCTTGTTATCTGGTGCTCATTTTCTTCTTTATCTAGGTTTGTCCTCACATTATCCAATCCGATGACAGACCAGAAGACTTATACCAACGTCTCGTGGATATGGATGAATATTTTTAAGAACCTACCTTATTAAGTGACATAATGCAAAAGATCCAACAATTCCTCAGTTTCTTTTTCTCTGGTACTCACTTTTTCAATTTATCCAACATCACCCTCCATATCCAGTGACAGACAAGAGGACTTAAACCAACGCCTCGCGGCTTTCTTTGCGGACAATATGCATACGGCTAGCGGGGGTGTTTTCCAGCATGAAGAGACCGTGTTTGCTGCCGGTCATCGTGCACCAAACCAATGATCCTTAACAAAAACCGAAAATCCGAAAGCTGGCACCAGAACTAGGCCTATGGACTCCGGTCGCTTTAAAAACTTCGATCTAGACAACGTGGCATAAAACACAGCTTCCAATCTCCACAGAGGTTTTGACCATCAATAGTTCTTCTGTCTGCGAAGCTAGCCGGCTTATTGTTGTTCAAAAGAATTAACGCTCATACAGAGTTGCTCTTGGGCCAGATCACGAATATTGCCCCATTGTCGATGATTGAATGACATATTGCAAATAATCCGCCAGTACTTCGGTTTCTATTTTCTGGTGTTCATCTTCTTGATTTATCTCAGATTATTCAATCTGATGACAGAGCAGCATCTCGTGGATATGGATGAATATTACCCCGTTGTCGCGCGCAGTTCTATTTTTTAAGAACCAACCTGATTAAATGACATATTGCAAATGTTCTGCCAGAACTTCGGTTTCTAGATACCTGGTGCTCGTTTTCTTGATTTATCTCACATTACCTTCCAATCCGATAACAGACCAGAGGTCTTAAACCAACGACTCATGAATACGGACGAATATTGCCCCGCTGTTGCGCGCAGTTCTGTTTTAAAGAACTCACCTGATTGAATGACATGCTACAAATAATTCACCAGCACTTCGGTTTCTGATTCTCTAGTGCTCATTTTCTCGATTTGAAACAATTATCTTACCACTTTAAAATCCGCGTCTTTACAGGCGCATGTCTTTCTTCTTGTCAAGGTATGCAAAGACCAGGCATATCGGCAGTGCAGCTCAGCACCAGACCCATTGACAACCGCTGCAGTCCTAGGTCTCATTTGGGACAAACGTTCTGTTCGATTCCCCTGTCACACCTAATTTACTTTGATTACTCACCTTTCTTTTGTAATTGATGTGACAAACTCGATAAACTAACTAAACTAAACCACTAACGGTCCACACTCCACGCATGGCTATTTTCTCCCCGAGCGTGACAAGAGACCCTAAGCCGCTCCTAATTTATGCATTAGATATGGACGTCAGCGATCCCCTTGTATAGCATGCTGCCAGAGTTGATCCAAATGCCAGCACCACTCCCCGAGTCATCCGATGAGCCCTTTGTTCTTTGAGTCAGCGTTATCCAATCTTTAGTTCTGAATTCGACCTTCGACAGCCACGCAACTTCGATCGAACATGGTTCGTGTGCCGTCTGCAATACTACATGTGACGCTAATGCAATTCTCTCTGCCACAATCTTCCTCTACCGCGAGACGCACCCGGTCAATTGTCACACCTTGCCTCTCCTACTCCTCCCGCACCTTGGCTTCTTTACCAATGTCAGACTTGACCTCAAACCAACATATGCGCGACCAGTTCAGGGCTACTAACCTTGAGTTCGATGACGTATTATATTATGTAAAATCCTTCCATTTTATGCAGAACGGTGATAATGGGAAGTATGAAGCCTCGAGATATTGATCGTACCCTCCTCAACTGTGCAGTGAGTGACTCTAATAAACCAATAAAGGCGCCCTCGAGTAGCTCCAAGCCATCTTCAGTGACGTAGTTTCCTGCAGGTATCTTTATACTAACACTGACCAAGTCGGTGTTTACGTTGTATATCTGAATGTCTCTTCCTTGTTTTAAAATAATTCCAGTGCGAAAAGCAAACTTGCGACATTCTTCAGCCCAGTTCATCATTACTTCAAGCCTCAGCCCTCGTCGATGACCATTGTTGACGGCGTACTACGAAAGAAACTGATCATTACTGACTTGTTTAACTCTTTCTACTGGCTCAAGCTTCAGTGAAGTTCTATTGGGCGGCTACCCTACTCAAAGGCATTCGGTCAATCATGGAGATGCCAGGGTTGAAAACCTACCTAGGAAAACTGATACTCCGAGTTCCAGCCGAATTTATCAAGAAGGGGTGTATAGCCAAAACCGCAGATGATCTGTAACTAAGTTACAAGATGTCCTCCAGGATACGCGACGAATGCTGACCACCTCAAGCAGAACAGTCTTCATCTGTCAGCCCCAAAAACTACCATTAGTTTTCGTTTAGCCATTTTGCTTGGTTGGGTATAAATACAGGGTACTCAACAAGTCAATTTGCACAGATTTGGAAACATGTTTTCCGTTGATGTCTCTATAACTGTATATGGTCTGCGGTCCTTTGTTGGTGCCTGTAAAGTCCTCAGTCGCATACACAGCAGCAAATCTTTTCAGCCATATAAATAAAATGTAGGCTACCCTTCGGTGATTTGGCTTCTATTTGGGGTTGAACCATAGGGCGCTACCAAGCATTTTGCCCCATATATTGTGCCGTCTTCATAAGCTTTACAGTGCCTCACAAGACATACGAAAAGTTTAAGAATCACAGTCTTTGTATCCTTGTTAGTCGCTCACGTGCTGTCACATTGATGGACTTAAAAACCTCGTCCCCAGCTGCCAGACCTACAAAACAATGTATTGCTGGAAGTGAAATCTCCATTGTACATAGCGTATCTGCCTTTGATGTTTTTGCAAGATCTGTCCGCATGCCCTTCGCCAGTCGAACAGCATGGCAGGCCACTCAGCAATAGTACTTTGATCTCCGGCTAATCCACTCTCACCTTAGCCAAAGCATTTTAAATGCGTGACGTGAATCTACAACTTAAGTATGTCGTTGCTCCCACTGACGGACTGCTTGTCGTTCCAAGATACCCAGCCTTTCCATCCTGTTTGTGCGCGCGCATTCGTGCCCCGCACCGTGTTTGATGGACTTCCGACAGCATCCCTCCAAGTAACAAACAAAGCACTTGTTTAACAAATAGTGTTTCGAAATGAATACATTTAAGGCTGTCAAAGCTACGGTGACCCATATAGGATATGAGTTCACACTTTTTCAAATATATATGTTGATCAAACTTTTTAAAACGAAGTACTTAGTTGTAAACATCGCTTAAGTTACGACTCAAATTTTTATGGCAAAAATCCGAGTTGTAAACTTTTACAACTCGGATTTTTGCATTAAAAATCCAAGATGTAAAAGAAAAAGATTTTCATAACTTGGATTTTTGTAGTAAAAATCCAATATGATAGTTGGAAACATTTTATAACTTGTATTTTTACATAAAAAATCCAAGTTGTAAAATTGGAAGATTTTTACTACTCAGATTTTTCGGCAAAATCCGAGTTGTAAATTGTTAATACTTCAAAGTTCGCATTTTGCAGCATACAACCCAAAATGTAAACTGGAGGACTTTTACAACTTCAGATTTTTTTCAGTAAAAATCCAAGCTGTTGGTTGGACAAATTTTACAACTTGTATTTTTGCACAAAAAATCTAAGTTGTAAAATTGGAAGGCTTTTATAACTCAGATTATTCAGCAAAATCCGAGTTGTAAATTGCCAGTACTTCAAAGTTCGCATTCATGCAGTACATAAATCTGAAATGTAAACCGGAATACTTTACAACTCATCCGAGTTGTAAATTTGAGTATTTTACAACTTTGATTTTTGCCATAAAAGTTCGAGTCGTAACTTAAGCGATGTTTACAACTAAGTATTTTGATGTAAAAAGTTTGATTAACAAAAATATTTGAAAAAGTGTGAACTTATATCCTATATGGGTCACCGTAGCTTCAACAGCCTTAAATGTATTTATTTCGAAAAACTATTTGATGAACAAACGCTTTGTTTGTTACTTGGAGGGATGCTGTCAAAAGTCCATCAAACACGGTGCGGGGCACGACTGCGCGCGCACGAATAGGATGGAAAAGTTGAACATCTTGGAACAACAAGCAGTCCGTGAGTGGAAGCGACGACGTACTTGAGCTGGAGATTCACATCGCGTATTTTAGTAGCCTTGGCTCATAAGGGTCACCGTCAAAGCAGACTCTTCGTCTATTCTGTTCTCAGCCACCTTGAACCATTGGCATCTTGTTCGCTGTAGTGCGCCACTTCCGTCAGTTCGTTCTTAGGCTTCTTATAACTGGGGAATCTGCCTCATCGTACACTCTGGCCCCTGTCATTTAGAGTGAAAAAGCACGGTCCCTGTGAATGCCATCTCAGTTATGTCTGCGTAATGCTAGTCGTTTTGCGCTAGAAGAGTGGCAATAGATGATGACCCGCTACGGCTGGTTTCACGGCGCTATTGAACGGCAATAAACTCCAATTCCACGGAATCTTCTTTGAAGTTAGCAGGATTAAGAGTCACAACAAGAACCTTATTGTTGAATGTGTTATTGGCGGGCTCCTTACCTTCCCCTAGAATTGGTGGTTACGTGAACACGAGCGTATGTCTTATCTGTTTGCTGAGTGTAAATACAGAGAGAGCAGCTACTAGTGAGTGGGTATCTATTGTTGACCTTCAATCAATCTGTGTGTAGAACCACGTTCCTAGCGCACGCTATAAGCTGAGACTCATGGGTAATCAAGCATCCTTACTTCTGTATTTTCTCTGTGTGGCTTGTCATTCCTCAACTGTGACCAAACCAAGCTTACTCCCCGGGGCAGGTGCTGTGTAGTTAATACAGAAATAAATTCAATGTTCCAACTTCAAAGATCCACGACTTTTCGTTTCGCAGCAAAGTGAACTCAATGCCCATGTCCGAACGTCACAAAGTTCAGCCAAGTCTCCTATCCAAGTCTCAGGCTCCAGGGTCCCATTCGTGGTAGACTGACTACTCAGGGTCCGACTCTTAAGATGGACTGCTTACTTCAAACACCCCATGCATTTATCCCATTCATATATCCTGGTACCCAGCATAACTAGCTAATATTGCCCTGTTAACTGATCGTCAACCGGAAACTTTTTTCGATGTCTAATGGCCTTTGTCGAAGAAACCCGGCTCACCACTGACTGGGGTTTTTCTCACAATGATTGTGGCTGTAGATGTAATCTCACAATCTGTTTCGTGGTTTCAGCTTATGACCCTCCTCTCTCCCAGCGAGTGGGTTAAAAGTATGACAAGGAATGGCCTAACAAGACTTGAGTTTTCTCAAAATCCGAATTTTCCAGGTATTCTTCCCTTCTTGACCAGCGACGTTCCACTGAGGACTCCAAGAACACGGCTACACTATCTAACAACGTGGTCGTCCTGCTGCACGCCAGGGTCATCCCAACCAACGTCCTTTTTGATCTTACATTCTGTGCAAAAACGCTTTTTGTGGACACAAAGGACCCGTAACCTTATGGACTGTATGGACCTACCTGAATGAGAAAAAAACATTTAAGTCGCGCTTGACTTGTCAGAAGTGATTGCACTGACACCCACGTGCTTACTGGTGCATTTGAAGGCCTTGAGAACAATAACAACACTGTTTTCCAGTCAGTTCAACCCTGAGAATTGTCCAGTCCTCTACTTTGAATACTTTCTTCGGTCCAGCTGATCCGGGACACCAGTGTAACTTCCACAGCGTTCACAATTTCTGCGACTGTATTGCTTGACGTTAATACTACCTCCCGTCTCAATGATAGCTTTACAGGCTCATGCATATTAACGACGTGGTCCAGTGCACTTTCTCCCGGGCATCTTCATTTTTCAAGCTTGGCAATTCGCTAAATTGACGTCGACGTACTTGAGAGTAGCTCTTCTGTGACTGTATGACAATTTTGCAGTCTGTTTCATCACACTCTTTACTCTACTGCAAGGCATACTCAGACTCTTTTGCTTGGCAACACCCAACCCAGAGTCATATTGTCTGGTAACTGTCTTCAGCTTTCTACTTGCTTAACACTGATCCCGGTACCTTGTGGGTCCTCAAGCCCATACTCGACAGCCCTGAATAATCCAGTACTATCTTGTCAACCACTTCAGGCCACCAACAACCTCACTCCCCAATCTCATCTTTATTCTCACTTACCTAATGGCACACGACTCTCTACAAGGGTCAACCTTGATCCATACCAGTGCTTGTCTAAGTTCTAAGCGCTCAATGTCCAATTTAACGTCACCACTATAGCCAATTACATCATGCTGGACTGGTTTCAACCTACCTGCTCAGCGCAAAAGCCAAACATAAGGGCGTATATTTGTTAAGTCAGAACAGGTCAATGTCCATAGTGAGTACCTGGTTGTCCCGAGAAATTGACGCTCTGTACGTTGCAAGTACCACTCTGCAGCCCAACAAATGTAATTGGTCAGTAATTAAACGTCAATAAAAAATCTATTTTATTACGAGGAGGGGCTGGTCTTTTGTGATCGATTCACTTTTGTTTTTATTTTCAGAAAAAGAGTTTACAGTCTTGCAGCGATTTTGAACAAATGAAATTAGTAAAACGCCGCTAAAAATTTTTGAAATACTGTCGAAATTACAGTATGCCCGATTACGAGAAATGTTACTTTTGGTAACAAAACTTTTCCGCGTTGGAGGGTGCCCAAGTCCCCCTAGGAACTTGCGCCTTCGGTACTCGTGTGGCGTCTATCGCCTTCGAAATCTCTAGATCCGTCTCTGAGACTATAATTTGTCTGCTATCTTTCCTTTTGGTGTTATTGACTGCTTTGTAATGTAAATGAATAATAACCAAGCAAGGTGAAAGAGTTCATATTTCCTTTTTTTTATAGTTCCCTGACATCACTTTTTCTTTCTCATTTTGCTCCGAATTGTCATATGTCGATCAAATAACTGGCCAAAATATTATACGCAGGAAGTAAACAAGACTGGTGACACCAAAACTATACAACCCCTTCTACCTAAAATACATAGAAAATGATGATATATGTCATTTATACAAACCACACCATTTTGAGTTGATCATGTCTATACCTCTACTTTCAGTCAGGCACCTCCTCGCTGTCGATAAAAACGTAGAATAGAGGTGTAAGTTCAATGGCTGACAAACCTAACCACTCAGTACACGAAACTCAAAAAAATATTTTGCTTTTTCCGGAACGTACTTCACAGATGTAATCGTCTAAACTTTGAGCTGTGATATTTTTGGATTTAAATCTCACCGTGCTTTGAATTTTGTATTTCATTTATAACTTTCTCAAAAATAATTACTAAAACAATGTAGGATTTATTTTTTTCTAGTTCTTGTCGACAAGAGAAAAACTGTTCATTTTCGTATTCGCAAACCTTTTAACACAAAGTCAAAATTCTATTAACATCTGGAAACACAAATTAGAACGATACTGTTACAGTGAACATACAAACCACCAGAACGCACTTCTGCGTGTTGTTCCCTCGTACACCACATCCATGAGCTGTCCTTCTTCTAGTTGGCCGCCATATTTCATTGGTATACCCGAAAAATACCAATCGCGCGCTTCTTGCCCACGTTCGTCCGAAAACATGTTCACTCCGCTCGAAAATTCGGTACCGTCTACATGCCTAGGGAAGGACCCACACCCTACATACCTAGGGGAAGGTCCCAAAACCCATAAAATTACCCAATTAAGTAATGCTTAAAATAGACTACTGTATTATTACTTATCATTAATTTCTGTCTACTATCTGTACTACTTCTATCTGTACTACACCTGAAGTGACTTTACTCGCGTAGTTGAAAACTCGCCCGCTCTTTTATTCCCCCACGCCCCCTCGACAGAGAGAAAGAAGAAAAGAAAGATGAGGGGCCATGGACACGAAAAAACAGACAAAAGGTGCAAGAAAGTCGCTCTTCAGATGGCTGAACTGTATCTAACCTGTTATCATCAACTTAGTGCTAGCAGCGTCTTAAGTTTAACGCTGCGCATACGTAGAAAAGTCATTAAAATAGCTATACGGCTTCGACAGCCACTACATAACTACTTTAAATATGGCTTCGACAGCCACTACATAACTACTTTAAATATGGCTTCGACAGCCAACACAAGACAGCTATGGCTTCGACAGCCAACATAACCTAAACTAACTTACCTTTGATGTTGAATAACGCTACGGTATTACATTAAACATGGATGGTATTCTCTTCTCTGTCTTGTCTCTAGCTATCTTTCTCACAAGGTCTGTCACACAGGTTTGCTTTTAAAATAAACGCTAGTTGAATGGATTGGTAAAGGTCGCAAAATTGATAACGTACTTTGACAATCAAACAAAAACAACAAAAACAAAAGAGCCGCCAGTATCAGACTTCAGATACGTGGAACAAGTACTGTACTGAGCACTGTGAAGATTTCGGTTTTCTAATAAAAGAATGATTCTTTTTATCAACTTTTGTTACAAATGCTTGTTGAGAGTAAAAATTGTAAACAGTAAATTGAAGTCCATTATTCTTCCAACTGCGGGTAACATTTTTCAAATAAGTCTTTTTTAGAAAATTTTAGACGAAAAAAGAAACCAGGATTTAGTTTGGCTAAGAGAGAAATTTTGATTTATCCGAATTCCACAACGTAGAAAAACACGCAGCATTAAGTTGAAGATCCTTTCCTCCTTTTGATTTGTGAAACAATTGAAGAGTTCACTCGTGTGCTTTACGTCCTGGTATGAGGCAAATAATCAACAATAGACAAATCAAATTTTTTTAACTTCGTCCCATAGTTGTTCTCCATTCATTTAAAAATGTCACAATTAGGAAATGCTCAAGCGCCAACTCACGATCCAAGGCAAGCGGTTACCGGTAAATGCTTTCCGAATGCAATCGCTGTGTGACTGTCTGTACGTCTTTGTCTCCCTGTCTAAAAACAACAAACATGACTTATCTCTCGGAACTTCATCGGTTTGCGTTTTTTGGTTTATCCCTTGCTTGCTTGACCACAGCTCTGCAAGATAAAATTTAGAAGAGACTGAGTGTACGTGTTAGCACGTCAAAGGTTTAGAATATATAAATCTCAAAATTAATGTTTCAGTATACTATCATTTTTTGTAGTCTTTCTTCTCTAACTGACAAAAATAAGGACTTTCAAACGGAGACGTTATAATAATAACAAAAATAATGGTGATGATGGCAAAACTGATAATAGCATAAGTTAAAAGTAATGGAAATTAATTTTCAAGTGACGTGATGCCCTAGTTAGATAATGAAATACAGACTATTGCAAACTGTCTGTTGTGCAGTTTTTCTTGAAGCAGATAACCAGCTTTCTTATGAATTAAACATAAGTGTGAACTTCATGAACACTTGCACTGCAAAGCGTGTTTCTTTCATGCCACCTGTTGTTGTCTCAAGACCTCACATACTTGTGTCGGAATTACAATGTAGTTGTTAGAAAGCAAGTAGATAAAATTGTTCTGATTTAGGTTGTGGGTTGATGAAGCATTCTTGAACTTCCGTCTTAAACCCGAGCGTCTTTTCGTTGTTTATCGTGAGGCGGAAAACTAAAAAAAACTACCGCTTAATTAAAGCTTTTGCCGAAAATAAGCTAAGCAGCGTACGGCTGGAAGAACAGTTGAACAGTGCCGAAAAAATATATGGGCAGAGCGACAAAACAGTTTCGAGAACATGCCAAAACAGCGTTAGCGTCTCTATCCAGGCCATCGATAGGATATATACCAAATCATTGTCTTTTCAGTGGTTCATTTTCATTCTTTCTATCTTAGAGTGATCCTGAATATTTCAGGCATTTATAAGAAAAAAAAACAAAAGAAACTGTTAGCCTTCTTGTCAATTTTTTTAAAATTAAAATTATCAAAAAATTTATAATATTTATTTGATGATAAGACAATAGCTTCAATTTTGATCACATAAACACATACGCAAAAACGCTCGTGCAGCAAAATAGTTCGTAATAAAAGTATAAGGTTGTCAACAAGTATCACGGTAAAATAAAGACTGCTCGTTACAAAGTTGAAATATTTATGGAAAAAGTTAGACTGCTCAAGGCAGAGCAAAACTGCTTCACGGCAAATTAAAATACATAACGCAAAGTAAAACTGCTCGCGGCAAAGTAGAATGTTTCACGACAAAGTAAAATTGCTTACGGCAAAGTAAAACTGCTCACGGCAAAGTAAAACTGCTCGCGACAAAATAAAACTGTACATGTATGAAATGAATATATGAAACTCATATATTTGTACTGCGGATATACATTTTAAGCAAATGAAGGATCAT
>JAOBYE010609853.1:0-12237 GCA_025403585.1 Parazoanthus swiftii
GAGCCTGAAAGCTTGGACTTTCTAATTTTATAAGTTGGAGGATAAAACGAATAACATTTTTCATCATTCTATGTCCCGACTAAAGAATCTCCACTTTATTAAAGTGTTTATTATTCTTGGTTGTATGAAGTTATTATCAATGACTATTCGTGGTTGTTTGCTACTCTTTTTTGCAGGTGTTACATGGGATTTTTACCCCGCCCACTCCTTGCTGTCAGCGGTCAAGGTTTCTGTAGACAGAGAAAGAACTGGTGACGAGCTGAGTGCCCTCCTAGGTCATGTTTCCTACTATATTGCCCAGCTACAAAATATCGATTGCAGAGGGTCCATAGAAAGGGGCTCTGAGGATTCACGAACAACGCATGATAAAATATCCCATGGAACACGTGACAGTGTGTTCAGGAACAAAATCGACCACGCGCATAAGAGCGACCTGCACACGTGGACGGACGCAAAAACAAACGAGGCGACAAAGAAAGGATCACAAAGGCAAAAAATTATCAAAGTAAAGAATGATGTTGCAGGTAAACCCGATCACTCTTATCCTATGTACAAAAATTCTTATGACAATCGTAATTTAAGAAAGTGAGTGACAGTGAATTTTGATATAATGATTCAGAAACCAGTAGAACGGAAATATTAACAGTGAACACACGCATGGCTGTTAATACTGTCACTATGAGCTTCCATGCTTTTAGTGAAACGTTGTTGACGATTGTCACTGTAAGTCTTTCTAACCCTTATACGATTTTTTTTATCAAGGTGTCACCGCCGTCCACCAACTCATGCGTGTACGTGCGCATATTCGTGTGTGTGTGTATGTATGTGTTTAGTAGACAACTTTCATAATATGCTCCAGTGGCAATTAAAACCCTCTCAAGTAAAGGTCAAATTCAAAGTTCTCGTACATTTGCTGTATTTCGGCCTTTGTGGACTCGACTCAAACTTTTTGTTCATAGTCTTCAAGGTGTATTTTGAAAGTGGTCTGTGTGTTGCGGAAGGGGGGGGGTTGTGCTGTCGGGATTCCACTTTGCCGCAATATGGGAGAATCTTAGATTGGTATGAATTTGATTGCTATTATATCGGACAAACTTCGAAACCGATTTTACTCCGGCTTGATCCCCAGTGGGCCAACACTCGTAATGAGTCGGTGAGTCGGCACCCGGTGTCATACCATCAGACACAAGCGTATGATTGAAGATCAGTCTAAAATTGTATCAGTCCGAGTTTCTCAGCTGTCCATCGTATGTTACTAAGTTGGTTCTCAGGCTCATACTTACTCGTTTCAGGTCGGTTAGGCAACTGGACTGTCCTAAAAGCCATGGACAAGTAAGTTCAAGTTTAAGTAGCGGAAGGCTAGTTTTGAAATAACCCTGTTTTTTCTGCTTTGGCGAGTACGCTAAATACGGGTTTTGGTCAACAAGGGTTGATATGGTATGTTCTTCGCCTTAAGGTCTTGTTATAATGCTGACGTTTCGAGCGTTAGCCCTTCGTCAGAGCAGACTGTTACTTCTTCTAAAAACCCACAATATACTCTGTATGAACGAAACCCATGTTAAATATTGAAAAGCATGTCACAATATTTCGAGCAACAATTTCCGAAAAACGAAATGCGCTTTCAAAACTCTGGAAAACTGGTTTCCTGGAGCACAAATAATCAGAAACCGGTTCCAAAACAGTATCGCTGGAGACCTGTACTTGTTCAGGGTCTAAATATGTGTTTTTCATACTTTGCTGCATGACTGAAGCCGTTGGGTATATAATAAAAATAATAACAAATGCTGATTTGGCCAACATCAGCTTCAGTAAATTAACATCCGTAAAAGCTAAAACGAGTGAGTCTGAATTGATGCGTATGCAGACCAGCATTACCAAATTTTAGTGTGTGGGAAGAAAGTCGCTGTACATCAACTAGAGTTTTTGGCGTCATCTTGCGCCATGTTTGACCACTAAATCGCATGGACTAGCACTGACTTGCAGCCAGTTCGAAAGTAGCTGAAACGTTTACGGAAGCCGTTACATGTGTTTATGATTTGCCTTGACTTGCAAAAGGACTTTCAATGAACTTTCAAGTCTGTTTAGCCACCCACTTGCGTGGCTTCTATCGACTTGCATCTTGTTTAGGCGCACTGGAAAAGAGGAAATGCGCGCGCGTATACCTATACCTAAAATAAGTGGTGCAAGAATGGTGTAAGCGCACCCCAAACCACTCAAAGAGAATGAACAGAGAAAGATAGCATACGCGCTTACCACAACTTAATATGAGCGGGACAAAGGCTTGGAAAATAATTCATGTCTTGGTTACAACTTTTCGCCAATTTGTTTTTATGAAAAGCGAACACTTGAAATAACTTCAAATAAACACTAACCTTTATCATAGAAATATTAAGTAACGCATCAGCTTTCTTTTTGTTAGCTCCACAAACATTACACGATGTAAGCTTTATGGTTTCATTCTACCTTTTCAGGTTGCTTGATCTTATTCCATCAAATTCGTCAAAGGCAAAAAGAATTTGTCGCCCGGGACCACGCATTCACTCGCACAGCCACAGAGCATATCACCAGAACATGAAGCACTGTCTTATACTGGGAGATTCTGTTAGTATTGGGTGAGTGAACTGTTGAGCCAATCATGACTGAGAACTGGTAAAATTCTAGCCAATCTGAGTAAATTTTTCAGCTGAATTGACTATGCAGTTAGAGCTGGTAAAATTAGTTTGGAAGTTGATCCCTGATTCACGGTCATGCGAGCAAGGTAAGTATTTAGTTGTCTTAGCGTATTTCTTAGAAATATAACAAGCCTACTGTACATTCGTCTTAATTGACACTTATATTTTTTACAACATGGGACTTGAAAATTTATACACTCAATTTGCTTGGATTTCCACTAACTTGTATTTTTGGAATAACAGCACCAAAGCCGAAAAATAGGAGATTCGGAAAGGGAAATGATAGTTGGTAGTATTTCAAGACAAGTTAGGCTTTTTGAAACGTTCAGTAATTTTCAAGTTTTCCTGTCACAACAAATATTGAAATTTACATTTGGACTTATATCCTAGATACACACGAGCTGTAAAAAGTTTATTACGTGATCATTGTGTCGTTCACCACGCCCCCTGGTCTGGCGACGGAGGAAGCCTGGACACTGGTTACATCCTTCAGTGCCTACCGCTGTTCTTATCCAACAGCAGGCTCAACCCTGTCAAATATGACGTCATTGTTCTAAACGCAGGTCTTCATGACGTTAATTGCTGTAACTTTACCGAGGTACGCTGCGTGAAAAATCAAAATTAGTTTCAACTGACTTTAATTATAGTACCAGAAAATGATGCAATAGCTTAAATTGTATATTTAAAAATATACAGGAAGTAATTGATGTTGTAGAATGTACGTACATCCTACTTTATAGGCAAAGATACCTGTAAATGATAATACATCCGAGATTTAGAAATAAGGTAATTGTATAGCTTTCTTTAAAGACAGAGAAAGAGAGAAATGTAAATATTTTACAGTAATGGGAGAGAAAGAACGCTTGTACTAAAGCAGTTCACCTCCTTAAACAAGAGCTACGATAAAATACTATCAGGTTAGGAATCATAAAAATCCGTTATAACTAGACAACAGTCCTTTGGTAACTTGATTTTTAGTTTGAAGCAACTAGTTGAGGCTTTTGTATTAAAGAAAATTATATATTTTCGTCTGAGGATTTGAACGTTGTTCTTGCTTTTATAATTTTACTCTTTGTTATCAACTTATTGGTGCTTTAAAACTGCGAGGGTCCACCTTACTTAGTTTTCTTTTCATGCTAATAGTCAATTTACAATGCATGATACACCAGTTTGGACGTGTAAGTCGGATTCTGGTTGTCTATGGGATTTTGACATCCAAATAATCTTCTTTATATGTTTATGCTATTATCTAAACCTTTCGATGTTTTGATGACATACAAACTGTAGGAGTTCGTCCCCATCTCATCGTATGCAAAGAACCTTGAACAAATCAAGAGTCTAATTCTCAAAAACGGCGCGGAAGTAGTGTTTGCCACGTCAACTCCCATCCCATTCAACAGCACCTTGAACGAGAGGGTGAAGAGATACAATAGCATGGCCAAGAGGTACGGGTTTCCAAACAGCACAACAAAATTTAAATTTCTGAGGACATTCTTTAATTTGATGAAAGTCGTAAGTTGGGTTTTTGCTTTCTTGCATCCACACTTGCTTGCTATTCCATTTGATATAACTATCGAGATTTTAAGAAAACATTTCAATTAAAATTAATGGCTCATTTCGCAGAGTAATGCACAAAGGGACATCTGTAAGCGTTCTGGACCTCTACAAATTTGTAGAAGAAAGATGCAAAGGATCAAAGTTGGTAGATTGCGACATTTTTCAAGATCAACCCAACGTGGTAAGTAATAATATCAATAATAATAATAATAATAATAATAATAATAATAATAATAATCATAATCATAATCATAATTGTAATCATATAATAACTATAATGATAAATGATAATGCCAATGATAGTTATAATGATACTGACAAAGATAATTGTAACTTACTTAAAGCAAATCTACAAAAACATATCTTATGTTCCTTTACCTGAGTGTCACTCTTGTCACTATTCAGTTTCTTAATTCTAGTACAGTTTCTTTGATTTTTTACTGGACTTCAACTTGCATTTTCTTGCATTGAAGATGTGGTAAAATTTGTAATCAAATATCTATAATACATATACAATATAACATGTTTCTTAAACAGAGAACACCCTTACGGTTAGGAAAGCGTCAAACCACGAGAAATGTTAAATGAACATTTCTCTGGAGACCCCTTTTTCTTCTCCCCCTTAGAAACGTCACACGTTGTTATAAAACCACTGCTAAAATCCAACGTTTTCAAAAAATGCTTTTCATAATTTTATTTGAAAGGTCTTCGGGAAAGTTCTATCAAAATGACTTTGGTTAATGAACATAAACTTGCTAGCTCGTGCTCTAATTGTTGAATACAAACACGATAAATGTATAGGACAACAGTTTGGTTATTTTTCATGCATCAAGTTGTATTATCTTACTCTTCTAATGTGTTCCGAAATGTCAAGAATTTTGAATAAGCTATCGAATTGTTTTGGACACGTTTCATAGAGATCAGAAACTCATCACATTGTTGTGTTTTACGTGTGAGCCTGGGTGTTTCTAACAGTTGGTTAATCAAATGCATTTCATTACCTTTTTGTGTTTTGTGCAGGGTCAAGGCCAACGAACAAAAGAGATAGAGAACAAAACATATAACCAAGAAATTGACCCAGTTTCACATCAATGACGGGCAGTTTGCTCCATTAACGGACGTTACTAAAACCGGGAACGGTGAACGGTGAATATGAGTCGTTGAACGGTCAGTATGAGTTTGGAAGTGTGGGATTCCTCCATATCCTTTAAGGCTGGGGGATTGTAACAATTGAGATGTTGTAAATATTGACCGTTCCCTAACTCATATTGACCGTTTCCTGTTCCCCGTTCCAGGCTTAGTAACGTCCTCCATTAATTGGCAACAAACTACACTGCTTGATGCTGTCAGTATCAGTAAACGATTATTTGCATCATCAGCTGATTCCATCTTTCTGTCGTAAATTGATTCTTCTGTGCTTTTGTGTCGATTCTCATTTTATTCTTGTTTTTACATAAAAAACACCGCCTTCAATATTTTTCTTAGGATCTTATAGATATCAACGCTACCAAAACATTTACTTCGTAGCGTACTCTGCAAATAAACAGTACGACATTACGCCGACATTAACGATAATTTGAGTAAAAAAATATGAAACTTGAATCAGATTTGGATTGTAGTGAGTTCATTTTGCGTTGCATCCTTTATTACTACAATATATTGTTAATTTCACGTTTTTAAACAGCACTTTACCCAGGCTGGTTACGATGAAATTGGTGAAATCGTTGCAAACACGTTCCAACAAATTCTTCGTTTGTCCAGCGTTCCAAGAAAGATGTCAAAACCATTCTCGAGTGAGTAAAACCTCAACAGACTTGGTACTGCATAGTTTTGTTCATTTGGCTCATGAAGTGGGAAACACCACTATGCCGGGAAAAAACGCGGTGAAACACGTTTGGTAGTTGGTGCCCTCGATTAGTGTGTCACTTGTGGCAGGCTTAAAGCCTTGGATAATGGACTCATTTGGACTGGATTGGAAAATGATCGTGCACATTTTTAAAACCTTTCTCGGTAGTTCTGAATCAAAGGCTACAATTTTAACTCCTGTTAGCACTAAGCTACTTCCGAACTACTGGGTCAAGCTAGGGGCGCACAATTCCTTTATTTCAGGTTGTACGATAAAAAATTTTAGTAATATCTCTCGACAAATTTTTCATGTGCTCGGTACTTCAAACCGTTCAAACTTTTGAATCTAAAACCCTAGCCCCGGTTGTACGAAAGTGGGTTAGCGCTAACCCGTAGTTAAAACTTTAACCTACGATTGAGTTTACTTCCTTTTAGGCTGATTTAGGCTGTCATTTGGGGTTTACAAGACTAGGTTTCTACGGAGAGTTTTAACAATATTTTGTAAAGATCGAATTTCGGCTTCTTCAAACGTTCTAAGGTGTATAAATGCTTCCAACATCTAACTCATTTCATATATGTACCCAAATGTGTTGCTATCAGACTGTTCCCAACATCTAACTCGTTTCATATATGTACCCTAATGTGTTGCTATCAAAGGCTGTTCCTAGAATCTAACTCAGTTAATATATGTTTCCAAATGTGTTAATATCAAAGGCTGTTCCCAACATCCAACTCAGTCCGTATATGTACCCTAATGTGTTACTATCAAAGGCTGTTCTTAACATCTAACTCAGTTCATATATGTACCCAAATGTGTTGCTATCAAAGACTTTTCCCAACATCTAACTCAGTTCATATATGTACCCTAATGTGTTACTATCAAAGGCTGTTCTTAACATCTAACTCAATTCATATATGTACCCAAATGTGTTGCTATCAAAGGCTGTTCCCAACATCTAACTCAGTCCGTATATGTACCCTAATGTGTTACTATCAAAGACTGTTCCCAACATCTAACTCAGTTCATATATGTACCCTAATGTGTTACTATCGAAGGCTGTTCCCAACATCTCAGTTCATACATGTACCCTAATGTGTTGCTTTTAAAGATTGTTCCTAACATCAAACTCACTTTATATATATACCCTAATGTGTTGCTATCAAAGACTGTTCCCAACATCTCAGTTCATATATGTACCCAAATGTGTTACTATCAAAGATTGTTCCCAACATCTAACTCAGTTCATATATGTACCCAAATGTGTTGCTATCAAAGGCTGCTCCGAACATCTTACTCAGTTTGTATATGTAACCAAATGTGTTGCTACCAAAGGCTACTCAGTCCATATATGTACCCAGATGCAGTGCTGTCGCCTGTTTTACCAAAATCAAATGTGAAATTGCACTGCATGCTCTCTCGCGATATTAAGAAGCAGATTCTCACTAAATTTCAATTTTTTTGGACTGGAATATACTTTCCTTTCTTAGTCTTAAATCAAAATATTCCTAAAATTTTGAACCGTTAAAAAATTGGTCAATGTTAAGAAAAATGAGTTTATATACAAAGGTAAGTTCTTCCGCACCACTTCCTGAGCGAGTTCCCGTATTCTATTTTAGGCGGTGCACCACTATTGAGAGACCCACCGCAAGGATCCATGTATTGCCTCTCAGATTCAAGACATGTTTCCAAATCAAAACACGTGACTGGTTGTCCAGCTAACACCACGTGTTGTTACAACGTGATGTCACACTCTTTAATTGGTTGTTGCTTGTCACCAGGCGCAATGGATTGTGGGGACAGCTGGCACTGTTGCCCACGTGGAACGATTTGTGATCCAAGCTGTACTCTAAAGAAGTGCTTGTGTCGCAAGGCACCTTGGGAATCAAAGGCTGCACGAACCATTTTCTCTTTGCTCATGCGCACACTTAACATGTTCTGGAATAAACTGACAAAAAAGTACGGCAACCTCGCTGTGCTCCAACCCGAACCGTTTATATGAAACATTTATTTGATAACATGTCTTGACATGAATATATGACTTAAGGTGGCTGAAGGCGCTTCATTCTCATACCAAGAACCATGCTGCCTGCGGCAAGATTTGCAAATAACCTCTTATATTAGAACGAACGACCCTATTGGGTCTTTGAGTAAAGTGTTTTTATATTTTGTTGATAAGACAAGCCTCACTAAGACTGATTTTTGGTAATTTTTGTTGCAATTTCTTTATCGTGAGAAATGCTCTTCATTGGCAATTTTTAGTCGGGCTGTGACCCGACTATAGTTTTCGGTGTTCTCCTTTTTTTCAGTCAGGCAGTCCGCTTGGCCAGCGGATTTCATGCGCATTTACACGTTCTGCGCATTTGGACCTTCCACACGTTCATCGCTTTGTAGTCTAACAATAGCTTAACACAATCAATAGCACACTGCCACACCCCGACTACAGCCTGTCCCACGGGCTCTTGTTCGGAGACAAACGGTACTCAGCAATAAATACACCGAAGATAAAATCTCCCTGGTAGTGTCAAATACTCCCCATCCCCTCCCTACTGAGGTAAATCAGATTTCCAGCTCGTGTTAAAGTATTTTTTCCCAAAAGGTAAGACAGCCAATCAGAGTCGGAATGTTTTATAGTTATTTGATATTTTTATATGCACCGTCCCTTTCCGTTACTTTCGATTACAAGAAACCATATAAATGCAAAACCTTTCAGGAGAACCATTAGTTTTCAAATTTAAATACAACGGAGACCTTTCGTAAAAAATCTTTTATTTCTTGCGTTATTATCAAGTACATTTGAGTTTAACAAAGAAAACTGGCTCTCAGAACATTGTGCCAATACTTCAGCTACTTAATAGATTTTTTCAGTCCAGCTGAAATACAAAACCTTACGATGGAATTAGCCGTATTGGCCATAAGTGTGGAGTATGTTTACTTAAACTTGACACAAATATATGCCAAAGAGCAGTCTTCTCAATAACTACTTGTAGTTCCTTGCTTACTTAGGTAGCTCTCTCTATCTCGCTTTGATGCTGTTACACAGTAAAGTTACTACAGGTTGTCTCGAACTCCCGCTTCTCCGAACAAACGGTCATTGGTATTGAGTGTTCGAAATAACGAAGTCATAATGTATATTATATTCGAGATTAAAAATTGCAGTCGTAAAAGCAATCCATCTTTCGCACAAGGAAAGACTGTGGCAGTTCATTTAAACATTTTCTTGTTAAACCGTTATCTAAAACCTGTCAATCTCTTCACTTGCAAGTGAGTAACATCAAGTTTATTGCGGAGCATAAAATACATTTGTGAATATCACTCAATTCGATTTTTGGCAAAGTACTTGTGCCATAATAAATAGTTATATCTATAAACATTTATGGTAATAATGTTTCAAAACCTCCATATAAACTTTTCTCTATTAAATACAATAAAAAGCTTAACTACGTAATCAAGCTAGTTTGTGCTTTCACATAGTATCCAATACAATTTGAAAAAATAGTCTAACAAACTGCAAATAAACCGGGCCCTTATTTATACAAAAACGTAAAAAAGTCGCTATAGGATAATCTTAATATTGAACATATGTAAAGACTTATCTGCATTTGAAATTGATAAATATCTGATTTGAATAATATGATTTAATATTTTTTCAATTGCGTGTGCTTGCGAATATAAAACCTCGTACAGTTCACCAGCTCGTCTTCGGTCACTTCAATACTTCATTATATCGCTAACTGAACTGAAATTTACACCGAGTTTGGTAAATAATGTATCATTAAAACCAACCTAAATCTTCATACAAATGTGGATAAAAGAATTAACTATCAATGGTAATTCCTGCTTTCTGATTGGTTCCCAACAACAGTGATTATTATTTGTAACTGTACAGGATTTTGCGCGATTCGGGAAAATATCAAAAGACAGGTTTTGGCGGGAGTTTTGTAGTGAACGGGTGTGTCGCTTCGTTTTCTCCTATATTAATTTTCTATGAGCGATACAAAGGTTCCACGCTGATGGAAGTTATATTTTTGCAGTTGACTTTCAAGAAAGAAACCATACTGTCTGTGATATCGTCTGAAATCATGACACTGTCGCGATTTCGTGAAAAATCACGACAGTAATCTAGCCTGTGACTGGCTGGAAAAACTGAAAGAAGCGATTACCTATAAAGCATCATCTTTTGCTTGTAAAAAAAAGGTCTCAAAAATCAAAATGGAGATAAACCGATTGGTAATTGAACTTTTAACTATAAAGCATCAACTTTTGCTTGTAAAAAAGCCATTTCAAAATGGATATAAATCAATTGAAAATTGAACTTCCTGTCGTGCAACTAGGGTCTGAAATCATAAGATTATGAAATCACACGTATGATTTCGGAAACAACGTGTACGATTTCGGAAATCACATGTATGATTTCAGACCAAACTGCACTCCACTCAGTTCAATTAGCATTATAAATATAGGCGGCATATCTCCGGCCAGAGATACTTCCTGAACCTTTCACACTAAAACTTGCCTACTGCTCGACCGACTTCACTTGCTTCATACTAGCGACTTACGTACAAACACACGGTGGCGAGCAGTGACAACACACGTACCTCACACTTGAAAATGTAAAGACCAAGGAAAAAGAGCTGTGATTCTGAAACAATTGGCGTTAACAGCAGCCTCGGAGACCCCGGGCCAGTCGGTCTCGGGAGGGCAAATTTTAAAATACCAGACGCTGGGCGAAGCAACATCAAGAGCGGTGAGGACGAAAGCCATCTTTTGTCCTGCCCGATGGACCATCCCTGGGGTTTACAATAATTTTTTTCCCTTCAAGAACGACAAGAAAAGACAAAAACCATAACATCTTTTTTAAATAGTGGCATAAACAGGTTGATTTGTGCCTGTGTTTGCATAATTTCGATTGTTAAAACTCCAGTTGAGCAAAGACACGCACAAAACAAAGTACAGACTTATCTCGAGTTTCGCCTCACGTGTGTTTGCACCTTCTTCGCTACTGCAAAACATTATGCAATGCCATTTACATTTATCATCATAAATTGTTCAAAAGGTGGAAAAATTAGTTGGAAACTGGGGAGGTAACTTTAAAACGCCTTTTGTAAAATCCTGTGTCTTGTTTTGATTGTTTCCATCCATAAATGAAATAGGGAATGAACTATTTATCAAGAACTTGGACCAAGTATTGTTAATTAAAATCTGGAAAATCTTTTAAATCCTAAAGCCTCAGCGAGCAGCAGGAAGACGAAGAGGGGCTGTATATTTTCCGCATAAATTATGTTGGATTAGTGTTATACAATAAACTCATTGACTGACCACAGTTCGCAAATCTTTGGTTAAACAAAACCAAAATTTGACGTCTGACAAACCTGGGGGACTAAATACGCTCCTCCCATATCGCTATGGGTTAATAACACTTGCATGGCAAGTAGAAACAAGTAGCCCATATGAAGGCTGAACATAGTTGATAGAACCAACCAGTTGTGTAGCTCAACAACGGAGTGTACAGAGCTGCTTTGTTTTAGGTTGAGCGAGCCGTGACAGTGTACATTGCCTTGTATTACGTTTCTGCTAGTTAGTTGTTCATATTCATTTCAATACCTTTTGTTTTGTGCACTGTCAAAACCACGAACAAAAGAGATAGAGAACAAAAACATATAACAAAGAAAATGGTCGAGTTATACATTCACATCGCTCTAGACTCAGGGAACCGTTTAGTAAATTAGTCAATTTTGTTGTTGGCATCTGACTTTACCTCTCTTCCCCCTGCCGATAGAAAGGCAAATGTCGAAGAAGTGCTTGTACCCAGTGGTGGCTAAAGAAGACAAATTTATCCTTTCTTATGTTCAGCAATGCCTCACTCAAACGCGAAACTGCCATCAGTTACTACAACCAACTTATTGTAAGTCTGAAACCCTGTTGGCAATTGAAAGTTGATAAACAACTGTATCTGACGTTCGCTTCAACAACAACAACACAACAAGGACCGCATTTGGAGGTCGTAAGTGCGTTTGTCCCGTAAATTTGGCTTTTAAGATTCCAAGTTTACGAAATTTATGAAACGTTTTGGCTTTGTTAATGGATTTTAGAGGACATACATGGAATGTATCTAGCCGCCCTTGGTTTGCACCCCCCATGATAAGAAATGTGTAGCACAGACCGGAA
>JAOBYE010609964.1:0-11331 GCA_025403585.1 Parazoanthus swiftii
GGGGCACCGCTGAGAGCCGAAGGTGCGAGCCTTTTAGGGGGTCCGGGGACATGCTCCCCCGGGAAATTTTGAAAATTAGTTTGTCTGAAAACGTATTTCCTGGGTTTAAAACGCCATTTGAAACAAAATCAGTGTCTAAAACTAGTGAAACATTTCCCCTTTTTCTCAGACTTGGGGCAATTTGTTGAATTAAACTTGACACATATGTTGGTGAAGAAACTGGGGTGGGGGGTGGGGGAGGCACGGACTCCCCCGGACCTTCCCCTTGCTACGGCCCTGTGCTAAACATGAAAAACGAAACAACTTACGTGGCAGTGCTGGAGCATGTATTTCTGAACAGTGAACCAGAATCACGTCATCATGTGGATGATGGATATTTGCCATATACCCTAACGGAAGCAATCAAAGAGAACAAGGATCAGAGAAATATATTAGCTTTATCGACTGTAAGGCAGCGCGCAACTGTGACCTCCCTGGTTTTTAATTTTGTTTTGTGCAAATTACAATTGCTTCGAAAATCTGCATGTTCATCATGTTTTTTGTAATATGGTTTCTGCCTCCGGTTTTTTCCCTTTCTAATCCTTCTCCCCCGACTTTTACCGCAGAAAGACCATTGAGCCTGTTAGGAGGCTAACATATGCTCCCAATACGTTGTTCAACTATGGTTTGAAAAAAAACACAGTAAAATAACACGAATGCACTAAATAACTAATAAAAGCTCACAGAACAACTTGTGCAAGCTTCGAGAAACATTCAGACTTTTCAGTTACTTTACGATATGTTTGGGTTACTCCTTCCCCACAACGAGTTAATATATTTTGCGCGCACGGCTTGGACTTTCACACAAGACTGACCGTTTCTGTGCATGTGTGTGTTCCGCCACCTTGAAAAGCGAGTAGCGTATAAAGAGCTACAGGAATATGAATCCAGCGATGCGATTGGTTAATTATTGGTTGATATTGGTGTTGCAGGAAAAAGTCGTATTACCACATGAAGACAAGCGACGGGACAAAACGATATTTGACGAGCAACATGTTGTGTGAGCTAAAACTGATTTTAGTTGATGAGTTGCAAAATATAATCCCCTGACAGGATTTTTTACTAATTGTAGAGCAAAAGAAGTAACATTTTGTCGCGGCGATGTGCATAATATTTCAGCTGCTTGTTGTGGTTTTAGTTCATACTAATTCGGCCGCAGCTTTTGGAAACAAAGGTTTTGCGATATCAAATTGAGTTTCAATTACCACTGTGCAAGGAGTTCCCCTGGCAAAGAGTCGAGCGAGGAGAGTGGGAGAATGGGACGAGAAGAAAGACTTTCGTTCCATTCTCCCGCGCCGTCGACAAAAGAGAAACATGTTTGAATATTCCAATGAACTTTTAACATATTTTGCAACTAGCAACTACCTAAAATGCAAATATTAACCACACGACACAACAATATATTAGTGGGGAGCAACTGATAAAACGAATTCTATACATCTTGATTCAAGAACCAAGGGAAACTTTTATTATGTCGTGTTCTCAAAAGAAATTAACAAGATATATCTTTCATATGGATTATCACGCTTCACACAGGAAAACAAACCATGCTTAGAAGCCTACCTCAAGGCCAAAGGTTGTTTCATATTTATATATTCAAGAAAGAGAGCGTAAATAATGATACCGACTCAAGTTCACACGGACACGTGTCAAACACGATGCAGTGAACATTTAAATAGTGGGTCAGCTCGTACTATGGCTTGCGTCTGTTCGTCTACGGAGCTTTAACAACTCGTGTTTCGTGATAAATTCAGAAATAAAATCGAAAGTTAAACGATCATCGTATGAAAATGAAACTGTGACACACTTCAATGCACAAGCCCAACGTTGGCAGCGCCTTGTTTTGTACCTTCTAGAAGCGTTCTTAGACTCAGCAGAAACCACATGGAAAAATACTACAGTGTAATCTTAAAACAAACATATAATTTTATCACTAACTTAAATAGCTCTTTTTTTCTGGGCGGCCAAGACTCTTGAACCAAGCAATGAGTGCGTGTTTCGTACATATACGCCCTTGAACTGGCCCAATTGGTAAACAAGTGAAACATGGACGGACTTACACTTAAAAGCATCCTCTGCGTGATGGCTGTGATCAACGGGTATTAGAACCTTGCGGTGTTGATCCAGTTGAGTGTCTTGGACCTGCTGCACGAGTGGGTCTACCTCAGCGGCCGCTTCTGCCATAGTTATTACTGCCTCGACGTTTACAAGAGTTTTGCTCGATCCACTACTCTCACCTTGAAAGTTTACCAGTACCGTGACCAGCTGACCGCTTACTTGAATTATTAATAAGAGTTGTTTATGGTCTGCCGATCAGGTGTATTTGGCGAGAGAATCGAATCGCTGGGGAGGGGTAGGGAAGCCGGACTTGCACGGTTTTTGACGAAAGACAAAGTTTATTCAGTAACGCAAAGTATTGTGGCTTGTTTAGGTGTTCAGTAGTTGAGTAGTTTATTTACTTCTAAAATTCAGAAGGTCGTTGGTCGACTAAAATAAGTAAATTATGTTGCCTTTTCCGAGGACGAAATTCTTACTTATCTTAAAACTCAGGGCCATCTGTATCTGAAGGCAGTCACGGCGTTATAGGAGTTCTGATATCAAAACTACCTCGTATCTCGAGTTTTGTGTTTGACGTTACTCCCAGAATACATTCAGTTGTTTTTTGTTTTCTCACAACAAACACAAAATGGTTTTCTTTTTTAAAAAACAAATAATCATCCCTTAGTTCCCTCCTCTTTGTGTGTTTCTCTTTATTCGTCCGTTTGCAGTTTAGGTAATGCAACAGTGCTTACTTGTAGTAAGCAAATGCCCAGTTAGAAAAGCTGCCACGAGCGTGACAACTTTCTCGGAGAAATATCCCGCATGCATACGCACGGCATAAAAGTGTGTGTAACTATTTAAAATTTAAGAAACGTCTGTGCTTTGTTCTAGTACGGTAACATCTGCACAGAAGATCCGCCATGAACGACTGAAGAGGCCGTGACAGTTTTCTGTTACAATATCAAACATCCTCCATGCATTTAAATAAAGTGGGTAATGCAACGGAAAAAGCTGCCTTGTTACAGCTGAAGTGGGCGTGACAGTTTTATGTCACACGCATCAGGCAAGTAAGTGTGTTGAAAAAAATGCTTTGATGGCAGAAAAAAATGTATTTTAAAAAAACCCAGCAAAAATTACTCCCGATCTGCATGGGTTTCAGGAGTGAGACTTTGAACGCCGGTGAGTCGAAAGATAAGTTTCACAGCAGAAAAGCACAGTTGCAGCATCTTGCGCATGCTCTATTTTGCCTTTGGCGAGTTCTTTTTCACTGACGCTTGTCATCCAAAACAAGATCAGGGTCGCCAACGTAACTCAACATAAAACTCAAGGATTTTCCACAACTTTTTCAAGCAGATTTAAGGACCTTCTGCGGCAGATACAACTTGAAACTCTTGCTTTTTTTCCCTTAAATTTTCAAATTTTTTAATTCCTCAACCGTTAATTTTCTGGCAATACAGTTGGCAACCAATTCAAGGCCTTTCAAGGATCTTAACGCATTTTCACGAACTTTCCATGCAGGCCTGGGATTTTATTATTCTAAATCCAAGGACTTTCAAGGTTGTTCAAGGACCATGAGAAATACGTAACCTGTAAAAAGCTCCGCTCAAGCCTACGAGGATCATTAGCATGCAGTCCTGGAGATAGCGATAGCAATGTAATGCGGCCCGGTTATATTGTCCACAAAACAGCAAGGCTAAATGTTAGTCAGAACAATTCAAAACCAGTTGTACAGCTCGAATGATTTATTTAATTCGTGGCATTAGATAAACCACAATTTATTTACACGTTATTATTTTTAAAAACGCGATTATCAAGGTCTCACAACGCCTTCTGTATCAAATTTTAAGTTAAATATACACAAAAGTGTATTCCTCATAAACTGTTTGGCATTAAATTACATATTTTTCACTGGGTCCCTTTTCGACTTTATTCTTATTGTAGTCTCAGCAAAATATATTAATTTGGGCACCAGCATGAATTGTCTAGCTTGTCTTACTTTTGTGCAAATATCGACGTCATAACATCGGTTGATTAACTCCAATTTCATTTTTCTACGTAGATCGTCAACCCCGTCAAACATTTTTAGTCACCGCAGATTATAGTGAAGAGGAAACGGAACGGACAGCACTGAGCTGCAAGCACCGACTTGGATGTCTTGATTAATCCTGAGGAAATTCAAGAACATTTAATGGGAATTAAACAAGACTTTTTTCCAAAAATATAACATCTTAACCTGCGATGCAGACTAGGTCCCAATCCCAGATCGGTTTTGCCCTGGTTAATAGTAAATTTAAGGCCATAACTAGTCAGTTACACTTAAAATTTAATCGGCTAAGCGGAGTCTACAGAAGCCACCGAGCTAATCTGAGAGTTACTCAGTTATACCACGTTATGCACGTGCACTGTGATCAGGACGATGTTACCCCAATATTGACATCTAACGAGTGGCCTTTTTCATGATATCCCACGCAAGTGCATTGCAAAACCAGCATATTTTATCAAGTGCGACCATCTCATATTTGTACGGTATATCAAATCGCAATTCATACCATGTCATACTATTTTACACTACCATGCAATAACATGCTGCATCACATCATTTTTCATATCAACCATTTAATATCGTATACCATACCATACAATGCCATATTTCTATACCATACCACACAAAACGATACCAAATCATACATGTGGGGGACGTAACCAGTAAGGTTTTGCTGCTCAGCACTATTAAACAGATATAATGAAAAAAGTTTGGTAAGTTAAAACGATGTACCAAATTGTGCCTTATCATACCAAACCATAAAACCATCCATTACCATATAAGGCCATCCTACTATACCATACCGCACCACATCACACTATACCACACCATAACATACCATATCATACCATACAATATCGTACAGTATCATACCAAACCATAACGTACCATACCATACCTACTATAGCATAACATATCATACCGTAACAAACAACAGCATACCTTATCATGCAATAGAATAGCATAGCATACCATCCACAGAATAAAATGCCATACTACCATACAATATTATACACAAAACAAATAAATAACACTTCAGTCCACAGATCACCGCCTCACGACCATTGACATACTACAACACATCTAACAACACAATACAAACAACAAAACACAACAACAAAACACATTAACACAACATAACATAATATAACAAAACAGAACAGAACAGAACAGAACAGAACATGACATAACATAACATAACATAACATAACATAACACAAAGCAACACCGCAAAACACAACACAACACACATTACATCACAGGGCTCGACATAATACAGATTCAATCTCCTACACAACGAACAGATCATCGCATCACAGGGAAAGGAAACTAACTCTTTCCTCAAACCTATAACAGGCAATGTCAACAAGGGGTTTCCCAATGTGCTCAACCTACCTCGAGCATGGGATGCAGTGTCTGTGGCAAATCAACACCAAACTGTCTTTCCCACGACTCTTTCAGCAGCTTTACCAGAGAGAGAAGCGAGGAGGCGGTCTGAGTCCGGAGCAGCCAGTGAGTCTCAGCCGACTCTAGGGGCGCGTCCTGCCGGTATGTAGCACGGGAAAATTATTTATAACGAATTTAATATTCGATAAAGTCTGTTTTTATGTAATCAAGCGGGTCGTCCAAATCGCGCTGGCCACTTCAAATGTGGTTCAAGTCAAGCGATCGGAACGATTTTACACACTACTTTCATAATTTGCTACAGTGACCACAAACAATAACTTAAGTCGAGGTCAAGTTCCAAGTTTTCATACATTTGCTGTATTTTGGCCATACTAGCCTCGACTCGCAGTTTTTGTTCATGGCCACTGGGGCGTATTATGAAAATTGGCTATTGAAACCTGCTGGGGCGAATGGGACCATCAACATAAGTCAAGTTTCGTAATCCCAGTTACCGCTGGTGACAGTGACCATAGACTCATTTTTACAACGTTAGCTTCGACTTGGTGTTGAATATTTATTTATAGCAGTTTAGCATGCAGTATGGCTGAAAATTGTAACGAGTCTTGCAGCAATTTGATGAGCCCGAATTGGCGAGTCATAATGCAAGGGACGAATAACAATATCCAGCCATACTACACACTAAACTATTTAATAACAGATTTGTTAAATGACTTTTCCTTTCAAATGTCAAATTTTATAAAAAAAAAAAACTTGTTCAACTAGTTTGCTACTATAAAAAATAACCTCTACCGTAGAAATGATGCAGGATAATTGCACTTGTTCCAGGCTTAAATATGAGTTTTTGTACTGCACGCATTGAAGTTTGATAATAAACATAAATACCAGCGAGAACGATTGAAAGTCCGAGCCTCCCAACAATACACAGAGCAGTAAATAACTCATATCTACATTGGTGTTTATGAACATTTAGAACATAACTGGCAATTTTTCGCGCCCTTTTTGTATGGCGCGAGCGTACATCTATAACTCGATAGACGCACGCCCATGCGTCTATTAAAGCGCGTGTTCGCTAACGCTTCTCTCGTGCTCTTCCAACTTTCCGCATGCATCCATAACTCGATAGACGCACGCTAAGCATGGACCATTTCTTAATTAAAGCTAACGCGGTGAAATCGAGTCTGTAGTCATTGTAATCAGCGGCAACTACGAATACGAAACTGGATAATGCACTGATTCAGAAACGATCGGGACGACTACAATCGCTTGGATAGACACGATTTATACCATGGGTGATCGGGAACAACCAGAAAAGATCAAATGGAAAACACTCTCAGACGATCGGGACGACTGCGACGTTCGGAAAGACCTAAATCTATGCCAAAATGCACACGACCATACACCGTGTCAGACTAATACGTGACAATCGCCCGCTTTCGCTTTCAGATAATCGATACGACTGTATGGAAGTCGATAAATGCTCGGGTCGCCTCGACTGGTTGAAATGCCTGGGGCGATTGTATGCCTAGTTACGTAATCAGTTTACCTCATCAGTTATTCCAATACCGACATAGCGTGGAGAGTCTTCGTAAAAATCCTGCAAAGAGAAAACAATAATTTCAGTTTATGGACTTGTTCTTGCCTGGTGGTCCAGCACGCCAAGTTTTTGATAAGCTGTGCATCCAGATATTGATATATTTTTGACCATCTGGTTTGTTCATTTCTCAGTGTTAACACTTAGTTCCTGCAGCATTTAAGACCTTTGTAAGACTTGTTATGACAAAATTGAGAAAAATTAAGACAACATTTTGCTGTTTAAAATCGAAGTTTTCAACAATAAAAACTTGCGAATACAGCTAAGTACATTAGTGAAGCAGTCAAAATTGTTATTTCTCTACACAAAATGCTACGGCGAGTGTGTAGCTACCGAACAAAACTTTGCAAGTTATTAATTGAAAACATGTACACGCATCTTCCATCCGTGTGGAAAAATTTAAAAGACATTTTAACACCAAAAAGCAATGAGATTTTCAGATTTTCTTAAACTTTTAAAGGATCCGCAGGAACTCTGCTCCACTTTCATACAAATTTGGTCCTGATACTGTTCAAGTCGGTTTCCCTTATCTTTACAAAAGTATTCTTTAACGTTAGTGGACAACACTGAACTTCTACAAGTCAACTCAAGTCCCACAAGCCGAGATGAGCCGTAAAGTGACTTTTAGCAAGTCTACGTCTAACATTGATATTAACCATATTATCAACAGGACTGGTGCCAAACCACAGACTCCCACTGCATACCGCAACAATAGTTCATGGCAAACTAGACCCTTTCCACAAAATAATTTGTACCCAAGACTAAAATGCGTTTAGTAAGGAAACCCAATTTTGTTGTTGGACTCAGTGGGAGTGTAGAATGTATAACTTTCTCAAACAAAACTCGCTTCGGTGAAGCAACAGCCCTTTTACAGACTTTCTTTAGTATTTAACGTGATAGAAAAACTTCGAATGAGCTCTTTTTTCCAAATATTCGCCGAGATATGAACATTTGTAATGTTTTTGTCAAACACATTAGCAATCATGTCAAACAAAACGAAAATGTAAAGACGTAAACAGTGGTTGGTGCAAAGCGTTCCTTCTAGGAACGAATTATCGCAGAATAGCTTCTGATGCGCCTCAACTCATTCTACTACATCTTTTGTATGTTACATGTTTGTTTACGTTTTGTTCACATACACATGTGTGTTGTGATTTGCCTGTTTTTGTTTTGCGTTTGCTTTCATTTTACTATATGTATTTCTTTTTCCCGAGAACAACATGAAATGGAGCAGGTTGCCTGATTCAGTTGCTCGGGCGCCAGACCAAAACGAATTTGAACATATACGGTCGTGCGCTAACTTGATAGACTTGCTGCCACCCAATTATTTCATTTATTTAATCACTTTCTTAGCACTACGTTTTTATCTAATATGAATATTAGCACCTACACTGCACCAAGCTCACAATCCGAGGTGGGCGTAACACGGAAAGAAAAAAGTTGTCAAACGTCATAATTCCTTTAGGTTGTTATTCATTAACTATGCTAACTCAATCGATGGTTCTAACTGAAACTTTCTACAACTGGACTAGATATTAATAGATCCGGAACCAATCGCAGAATTGCACACATTTCAGGAAATCTACTGATTTTCAGTTGTTGTTTAGTAAATACTTTTTGGAGTCGATTTGTTGTCCTTTGCACAATTCAAGTTGGTTTTGAACTCACCAAGCTCGTTATGTCCGTTATTTTGTGCCTAGCAATGCAGACAAATTGTGGTTCCTTCAATGAGGGGGGCGGAGGCAGGCGCCTCGGTAATGGCCACTGGGGGTTCTGCTCAGCAAGGGCAAAATGTGTCTTCGACACTACGGCTGACACTGGGCTCCACAGTTCACCTGCAAGGGAAAGCGAGGATCGTAGGGTGATATTCACAATATATAGTATTAGTAACATTGATTGCGGTGCAGTAGTCGAGCGGTTAGTGTGCGTGGCTGACTCAAGATGCAAAGTTCACTAGTTTTAACTTCAGCCAAAAAACCGCACGATTTCATTAAGAAGCAAAGTTTTCCACAATGCTTCAGAGTTTCGATACATTGTATTTAAATGTTTAAGCGGAATTGGTTCGGGGATTGGGAGGTGGCATCTGTGCCTCAAAAGATGTTTTTCTGCAGTAATTTTCTTTTAAAGTATTTCCAAAATTACCTACAATAAGGGGTGGGATGGGGATGGCCCTATGGATCCCCCCTAAATCCGCAACAGTCCTCACCTGGTCTGCTTTCATCTGTCGAATAGCTGAGCATTAGGAACAGCTCGATGGTCAAGTCCAGGTCAGCAAGACTCTCCTCTATCTCCGTGTACCCCACATCCTCTTCGCTCTCTACACTGTTCGGCTGACGGCAAAAAGAACTGCATAAGGTTTATCAGTTACAAACTACACCATTCCTGTAGCTTTCAGATGAACAAGTTCAGGACATTTTAAAGACTTGAGAAACCGAGAAATTCAAGACACTTTTTCATGCCCACAGCTGTAGAACAGTGCAATTCAGTTGTTATTCACCGACTTTACACACCTGATACAGACAGTGGTGCAACAGCAGTAGTTATTAACATCACTGCCACAGTGATGTTGACACTGCTGTAACAGTAACGTGACAGCAAATTAGATGACAGCAGTGTAACAGTGATGTCATGGTCAGTACTGTTATAGCGATGTGAATCGCTGTAGATGAAGGTGAAACGTGCTATCTACTGAGGTTTTATGCTTAAACCCCTCCCCACTGGGATCTTTAATTTCCTTCCTTTGGTAGACCAAAATAGCAGCACCACTGAAATCGCTGTGACTGTGATGGTATTGACAGTGATGTGACAGCAATGGAAGTGACAGCGTTGCGATAGCGATGTACTACAGCGATGTGAACTGACAGCGCTGTGACAGCGATGTGGACAGACATCACTGTAGCAGCGATGTGAACTGACAGCGCTTTAACAGCGCTGTACAAAGTAGTGAAACAGTGATGTGAACTTACAGTGCTGTAACAGCGCTGTACAGACTAGTGACACAGTGAGGTGAACTTACAGTGCTGTAACAGCGCTGTACAGACTAGTGACACAGTGACGTGAACTTACAGCGCTGTAACAGCGCTGTCAGTTCACATCGTTGTTACAATGCTGTCATTTCACATCACTGCTTCACTAGTTTGTACGACACTGTGTTACAGCGCTGCCAGTTCGCATCGTTGTTACAGTGCCGTTATTTCACATCAATGCTTCACTGGTTTGTACGACACTGTGTTACAGCGCTGTCAGTTCACATCGTTAAAACGCTGTCATTTCACATCACTGCTTCACTAGTTTGTACGGCGCTGTGTCACAGCGCTGTCAGTTCGCATCATTGTTAAAGCGGTATTATTTCACATCACTGCTTCACTGCTTTGTACGACAATGTGTTACGGCGCTACCAGTTCGCATCGTTGTTACAGCGCTGTTATTTCACATCACTGCTTCACTGGTTTGTACGGCACTGTGTTACAGCGCTGTCAGTTCACATCGTTAAAACGCTGTCATTTCACATCACTGCTTCACTAGTTTGTACGGCGCTGTGTCACAGCGCTGTCAGTTCGCATCATTGTTAAAGCGGTATTATTTCACATCACTGCTTCACTGCTTTGTACGACAATGTGTTACGGCGCTACCAGTTCGCATCGTTGTTACAGCGCTGTTATTTCACATCACTGCTTCACTGGTTTGTACGGCACTGTGTTACAGCGCTGTCAGTTCGCATCGTTGTTACAGTGCTGTTATTTCACATCACAGCTTCACTAGCTTGTACGGCGGTGTGTCAGCGCTGTCAGCTCGCATCGCTGATACACCACTGACTGTGCACATCGCTGTCACAGCGCTGTCAGTTCACACCGCTGTTACAGTGCTGTCAGTTCACATCGCTGATACACCACTGACTGTGCACATCGCTGTCACAGCGCTGTCAGTTCACATCGCTGATACACCACTGACTGTGCACATCGCTGTCACAGCGCTGTCAGTTCGCATCGCTGATACACCACTGACTGTGCACATCGCTGTCACAGCGCTGTCAGTTCACACCGCTGATACACCACTGACTGTGCACATCGCTGTCACAGCGCTGTCAGTTCGCATCGCTGATACACCACTTACTGTACACATCGCTGTCACAGCGCTGTCAGTTCACACCGCTGTTACAGTGCTGTCAGTTCACATCGCTGATACACCACTGACTGTGCACATCGCTGTC